>MU708512.1:0-78407 GCA_026770625.1 Nicotiana glauca
AGTGAGCGCGGGTACCCAAACGGATCGGGCTGCGCGCCGCAGCGGTCATGTGCATTGCATTGCATTCATGCATTGATATCTGCCTGCTTTATCTGTCATTATTTGTTGCTGTTCCACAGTTAAATGTGTAGAAGTATTGGTTATAGCTTTGCATTGTTGTATTTCGGGATTTCTTACTGTCAGCCATTATATATGTCTATTACCACTGAGTTGGAAGTACTCACTTTACTCCATGCACCATGTGTGCAGATTCAGGTGTCTCGGGAGCATAGTTGAGCTTTTGCTGCTTCAGAGTTTCTCAGGAGTTGTCGAGGTAGCTGCCTGACATTCGCAGGGCCCGACTCCTCCCCTATCCCTTTATTATTTCCGCCTTTGTGAACATCAGTATTACTGAGGATTTATTATTTTGTTATCTTAGAGGCTCTAGACTCATGACCCCAGGTCTTTGAGAGTTTTATTGGCAATTGTTATGATTTTCGTATTACTTCTGTCTATTATCACTGGTTGGAACTATATTATTTGATAATTTAATGTTATAAATTGGAAATGGGTTGTGTGGTTGAGTTGTGAGTGTTAATTGGTCGGGCTTGCCTAGCAATTGTGTTGGGCGTCATCACGACCGGGTTTGGGGTCGTGACAGAAATGATCAGTATATTGCTTCTTTTTGCGTGTTACAGTGTATCTTATAAATGATCAGAACCCCCCTTTATATAGTGGGGTATTCTACTTTTGGTACTGTGAGAAAGCACGGGAGAAAATATATTATTGATGTAATTCATATGTTACAATAAGCCCTATATATATATACACACACAACATGTCCTACTCCTAATATATATTGGATTAGGGTTATTTATTTACTCCTATTTACATTAGTATTCTAACAGGTACAATTCTATACAAGGTAAAAATCTCATGATTTGCTTATTAATCGGCCTCTTCTTGATACGTGCCGAAATTTCCGCTGTGATCCTCGACGGATTGCGGATATTTCGGCTTTCCGTTGTTTGGCTCGGTAAATTTCCCTCGATCTTGCACGGTCTCTGGGTTACGAGCTCGACGATATAATTTTGCGCCTTGGTTCGATATAACCTGAGGTCGAGCTTTCTCCTGCCATGTTTCAGCCTCGATTGGTCAAACAATGGACGAACCCAGCTTCGACCGTATACAATGTCATAACACAATTATTCTAATTTCAAGAAAAGAAGTCACCCCTCTGTGGATAGTTCTAATCAGGAATACTTTCCAACAATAATGGCAGTCAGGGGTGGGCTTGACACTGGAATAGATGGGTCACAGCTGTACTATGCTAGGTACTTTATTTATGGATAACTTGCATACATGTTTTATTTTCATGTCCCAATGCATTAAAATTGAGTTGCTAATCCCTTCCTGAATGCAACATGCAACATCTAAACTAGGAAGTAAGAACTGTTCTGATTTTAAACTAGACGTAGGAACAGTTCAGATGTTTAAACTGCTCAAACAAAAAATATAATTACACAAAGACAAGTCTCCCGCCAATAAAGCATTAGCCACAGACAGTTACAAGTATAGAGAGATGCAGAGGGTAAGAGATACAACTGCTGATCAGGGAATACTCAGTTTATCAATCAAGTTGTCACTATGAACAGGAAAAGAAATAATGTGCATCATCTCATCATAGTGTTTGCACCAGAATGTGCATGATAGCACTCTGACCATCACACTTGATGGAATCTATAAGATGCCTTACAACATTGCTAATAACTAAAGTAATTTGGCTGAACGCATTCTCGGCGATGAAATAAATGCACTGCAAAGATAAGTGTGGTTTGGCTAGACACTTACAGTGTATATTCGCCAGTATCCTCAGCAGACTAATTAATAAGTAGTTACTACCCCGCTCATAATTCATGGAGGCTCCATTAGCTACGTTTTCCGAATGTGTCTTCCTTCTCCGTTTGTTGTGACCCGCTAAACGCCTACGACAACTCCGCTTCCCCTCATCAAACTCTTGCAGAACATGAAACCTGCCCAAAAGTAATCAAAACAACCAAAACACAATCAGTTTCAACAGACACAGCACATATTTGGATAATTGAAGTTTAACTGATCCGGACACATTACATCAAACATATAACAGTTATGCTACGAGATAGTGCTACCAACTACCATCTATTTTTTGTTGTTAAAAAATTCAATGAGACAAGGTAACTCCAAGTCGAATTCTAGAAATACTAAATAGGCTCCTACAGCTAGACATAATCAAAGAAAGTCCAGTTGAAACCTAACCTGCTGCACTGCTGACAAAACCTCTGCATAACATTTCCGACCAAAGCTCTAGCAGCTTTAGAATGCACATCACACACTTTATGTCGTCGATGATAATCCTTAGCGTTGCTCAAATCAGCTTGACAATCCTCAACTTGGCATATTGCACGATTAGAAGAAGCCCCAGCAACTTTACTCTTCTTCCCACTCTTGCCTTGCCATTTTTCCTCCTCCTCCCTTTCCATTATCGGATACAGCTGCCCGCCAAGCTTCAAATTAAGCGATGCAACTTCATCATCTTCGCTTACCACAACGGAAACGGATCTCCTCCGTTTCTCCAATTCCTTCCTTCCCGTTCCCGATGTCATTTCATCAGAACCAGATGATAAGGTATTGGAGACTACTCCAGCAGTAGTTAACTGCTGTTTGCTCTGGCAATCAAACGGCATAGAACTCAGTGGAGCAGCTGTAAACAAATCACCATCCCACTTCCAATCATTTAAATCCCATTCAATACTCCTTTTCCCATACAAGTGCTGAATCTTTCCCCCAAACTTAGCCTCCATTTTGAATAAACACCTCAAATTGCATTGAAAGAAGAATATTTTTTTTTTTTGAAAAACAGAGAAAAGATGCAATCAAACTGACATTTAAAAGGAAGAAGAGCAGCTGTTAATTAAACTGAGACAGCCATGGACCTAAAGAATAGCTAACCACATGTTCCAAAAATTACTCCACCTACATTTCCCCAACCAAACAAACACCTTCTATTTCTAAAAATTCACAAAGCCAAAAGCTTTTCTCCATTTATACAAAAGCCGATAGAAGCTTTACTGAGATTTGATCGCAAGATCGCCGCCGAATATAGTGGTATTATGATAAACGAGGAAAAAGAAAAATATTTTTGTCGGTAGAAAACAAAACAAAAATAATGGAGACTGCCTTTTTTATTTTCACAGCTCTTTAGAGAGTGCGTGTAAGGACTGAGGAGTACATACATCCTGCTGCAAAATGGAACTTGGTGACAAATTAACACATGGTACGTACAAGCATGCATCAATTAGTTTTGGTACTCCATTATTTACCACTTGTTTGACTAAACTTCAAAAATTCATTTATTGTAAAAATTACTTCGAAAAAGGGTCAAAATTACCCCCGAACTACAAGTTTAGTACTAAATATATACTCCGTCCATTTATTGCGCTAAAATTGCCCCCCGCCCCCCCCCCCCACATTTTTTTTTTGGCTCAAGCCTACCCTTGTGACTAACCGCCATTTCCACCAAAAAAAAATTTATTTAATAATGACATGGCAGCTTCTCATTGGCCGAAACACCTATGCCCATTAAAAAGACCCACCTATATATACCCATTTTCAACTAACCCGCCCCAAACTGCACTAACTCGACATGAAGTGCCTAATTTTTATTACCAAATCAAAAACAAAACAAAAATCAGAAAATTAAGTAAAAAAAAGTAGTATCACTATTTGATGAAATACACTTGAGTTCATATTTTGTTTTTGAGTTTTCGAATTTCATTGGTATGAGCATTTTAAAATGCAACTTCATTGGTAAAATTGAGAATCGATAATCCCTTGCTGAATTGAAAAGTTTTAATGCTTAAAACCTTCCTTGATCATTCTACTGATTAGGATCTTTGGTGGGTCAAATTTGTGGCTTGAAATTGTCATAATTGTTGGGAGAGTTTGGTTTTCAAACTCGAAATTCTTGCTTGGAATTTGCTGATTGCTATTACTTGAAGCTTAAGTCAAGTTTTCTACTATCTTGGTTGCTTGAAAATGCAAAGAACAAAACTGTCCGCCATTGAAGCTAAGCTTCAAAGCTAGTTAAAAACTTTAGATTTAAAATTCTAGAGGGTATTTAGTGATTTGTGGATGTTTAGTTATGTTCATAGTTTGTGGTTCTCTATTGATTTGAACTGATTTTCTTGTGAAAATAGCTAAAAGTTTCATTGCAACCATTGACACGACTCTTCTTTCTTTAAAGAACCCTAATTTAAAGAAGAGGCACTTAGAAAAGAAAGAAGAAGAGTCCCGTTAGGGTGGGGTTCCCTTTTTCTGTTAGATTTTTTATTTGGGGCAGATTATTTCAAAAATGGGTACATATGGGTGGGTCGTTTTAATGGATACACGTGTTTTAAATTCGGCGAATGAGAAGGTTCCATATCATTATTAAAAAAATATTTGTTTTTTTGAAAATGAACCGTTAGTCATAAGGGTGGACTTGAGCCGAAAAGAAAACGTTGGGGGCATTTTAGTGCATATTGTCGCGCCCTATTTTCTATTGAAAGCGGGCATCGACGTGTGACAACTCTTTTAAATGGGATTAAAAGAGAAGAGTCGCCACCCAAAGAGAAGGTGTTAGGAACTCTTCGAAGTTCGTGGTTCCCGACTGAGTATTAAACTATATGGATTATGTAATTAAGCTAGGTGATCAAATAAGCAAAGAAAAATATAAAAATTGAAGACTTTCATTATAACATATAAGAATAAATAATCAGCACAATCTTAAAGAGTACTAGTTGATGTTTTATACTTTAATACCACACAAGAGGGGGATGAATTGTGTTGTACCCAATTTTCGCTTAACTTGATTATAGAAGGACCTGGTTCTTCTATGTGTTCCAACTACTACTATTTGCGGAATAATAAGTAAAGAAAATAAAGAACACAGAGATTTTTACGTGAAAAATACCTGGCTCAAAAGGTGAAAAAACCACGACCTACTACTAAGTAGGATTTTTTCAAACTTTCACTAAAATCACTGAGCCAAAACTGCATTTACAAAAACTCTTTTATAAACCTAGGATTAACTCCAATCCCGTTGTGACACACAGCCTCAACTGTTGCGACAACTCCAAGTTAACTCTAACTTGAACACTCTAAGTACCTAATACAATTGATTCTATAAAAGTTGAAAGGTACAATGTAAAATCACCTAATACAGTTAAACTAGAATAAAAGATAGACACGTGGAACTGGTTCTTCTATCTTGTTCAAGTAGTTTCAGGATTGCACGTTTGAATCATACATAAATTGCTTGCAAAATTGCCTTACTCTTTTGCTCTCAATTTACGTTTAACTTCTGCTTATGTGCATTACTTGTAAAAGAGAACAACACTAATATTTAATGGGTTAGTAATTAGAGATTGACTGGGATACAGATGCTACTCTTCTATGGTAGAAGAGTTCTAGTTGATCTCATACTTTAACATTATCCTCTTCTTAAACTGTGTTCTCTTCGTGTAAGGAGTCTTTCTCTCCTTCTCCAATATGCAACATTTTCGATTAGATCAGGAGATATTACTTCTGATAAGTTAGATTTATTTCCTTCACGTGCATCTCACATGTTTGGGTTGATCAAGACTGTGCTTCACAAGATGGACCTGGTCCATGTCTGAGATCTTTTGTCAGTCTTCAAAAACTTCACCTTTTACATGGTCCAACAAATTACCCTTTATGATGATGATAAACTCTATGCTTTTTACTTACTTGGACCCTGTAAGAACTCAGCTTAACCATCAACACAAAGTTTAGAAAATTCACTTATCATCAAGGATCAGGTTAATTAGGTTATAAATATCACTTATTCAGAATATGTAAAGCACAATATCTCTTCCCCCTTTTGGCATCATGGAAAAGTTGCATACACAAAGTGTGAGTTCCAGATTTTAATAAGTACTCATGGCCACTGGGAAAACTGCAAGTGCAATCATGGATTAATCATCAGTAATCAAGCAAATATATTTGAACTATGAAGGAAATATTAACATTTAACAAGAGCAAAAATAGTAGATATCATTGATAGAAGATATGTTGCTACCACAATCCACAACCAGAAAGCAAAAATATTCAAAACATGAGCAAAAAGAAAGAAAATCCCTAATCCGGGTCATTAAAAGTACTAGACAGGTTCAGGAGATAAAGGCTAGAATTCCTAAGGCTTGGGGGAGCTAGAGGGTTGGTTTTGGGCTTGGAGAAGATTCAGCATATTGTGAAGAATTCCATCATTCTTCTCATTTTCCTTGGTAAGCTCAGTTTTGAGAGCATCCCTCTCAGATTCCACCTCTGCCACATAATTTTTTAGCCTAGCTATCTCAGCATCCTTGGCTTCACTTTCCTGAACAAGAGCCCTGACTTTACTATTGATAGGTGTCTTCTTGGATGAACCGGGTTCATTTGGGATGGCATTGACTAAATATTCACAAGCAAGCAGAGTATTAATGCCAAAGTAATCCTTGCTTGTGGCCATTTCCCATTTCTTTAGAGGCACATTGCACCTATCCATAACCGTAGTCAGAATAAAGCCATAGGGGATATCATGAGCCTTGGAGCCATTGATAACCCTTCCAGTCGCTTAATGATGAATGCAGGATAGTTAATTTGCCTTCCACTTTCAAGGCACTCCATTAGAACTAAGTCTATATAATTTGCAATATGCCTTCTCTCCTACCTAGGCAGTAGGCACTTGTTGACAAACTCAAAAACGACTTTGTGTTGTGGCTTCATTTCAATCTTATGCACAAACTTGGCCTCATTCACTTCTTCAACATCACAGAATCTCCTAGTGATTGTAAGAGCAGATGGAAGGGAATCCAGACTTATCCATCTTTGTTTGGTGTAATCATCATATCCCTCAGCAGGGATGTCTAGAATCTCACCCAGTTTATCAGCATTAAATGTCACTTGAACTCCTTTAACTTTGCTTGTAACTCTGTCATATTTGACTTCAGCATTTGCCATGAATTCAATGATTTCATTTCTGTCCAATCTCTCATCCATATGAAAGACCATGTCCTTCCATCCCTGAACAGCTAGGATGTCAACCAAACGAACCATTCCTGGTTCCACCAAATCTTTCAGCAATCTTCCCTTCAAAACTTTTCTCTTGCCAAACTTGGCAAGCTTGTCTTGTTCACCATCAGACTCATTTTCTTCTTCACCACTCCATTCCTCATCTTTAGAAACTCTAACTTGTTTACTTTTTATACAGACCTTGTCCTCTTGGCCAATGAAGGTTCAGGAGCCTCAGACATAAAGGAAGACTTATTGGAAGAAGTCTTGGTCTTTTTGGGATTGGGAGTCTGAACCTCCGCTGTTGTAACTTTCTCCTGATGGACCTGTTTCATCTCCTCAACATCAATAGCTTCTGAGGACTCTGTAACCTTACCTTTTCCTTTATCTATCCTTTTCTTCTTACTTTCAGCCAAGGCCTTTTATAGGTCACTCTCACTCTGTTTTACCCTGCTTCTTATGGCTCTTCCCTTTGGCAAGTGAGTTTCACTAGTTGTTGGAGAGGAAGTCTTTCGTTTCTTGGAAGGTTTAGCCGCATTAGAGGGTTTTGGTGTGGGATTTCTTCTTTTCTTTGGATCGTAACTTGCACCCACCTTTTTCAGAAGGTCTGCTAGGGTTTCTTCAATTGATGAACCGGATTCATATCCCTGTGAGCTTAGATTAACTAGCCCCTCAGCAGCCTCCCCTGAACCGCTTCCCCCTGACCTCTTGCCACTTTTTTCAACATTTTCTTGTACAACCCCACAAATAGCAGGTATAGACAATTCAGCAGTGGGTGAATGATCAACCACTCATTTTTCTTTTCCCCTTATGTCACCACATTCACCATCTCTCTCTTTTTCTTTTTCAGATTTCTTTTTCCCTTCACTCCTACCTAACTCAGGTAATTCCGCATCCCTTATAGGTCCAACCAACACAAACCTATGTTCTAAATTTTCAACCAGAGAAGAACTTACCTTAGAAGGGGTTTACTGAGCCTTATCAGAGTCAGAAGACCCAGGTCCTTCCCCCTCACTAGCAGATTTGAACGAACTAGACTCAGAGTTAGAATCAGAATCTTGGTCCTGGCTCGCATTTAATTTCTTATTCAATTTCTTTGAGAGAGCACCAAAAGCCACCATTTTGCAAGCAAGCATTTTTACTCTCCTTCGCCTGGGTTGGGGAGTCGTGCTAGGTGGAGGAGGGGTAGATGAATCAGAGGGAGTAGGATGTGGAGGATTTCTAGGTTTGTCTTGTGGGTTGGTCATTATAGCTTATTGCTGGAGAGAATCGGTGAGTTAATCCTTTGGAGAAGAAGTCAATTGAGAGTGAAGAAGGTTTTTGACGGTTTAGAATTATGAGGATGGCAGGAAGTAACAATGAGTATTTAAAGAGAAAGACTCCTTTAATGGATAATGGTAGCTTTAGCAGTCAACTAGAGGTCTAATCAACCTGAAATTACAGGTTGAACGAACAGTTAAGCTTCTCTAGATTTTAGGCAATTTTTGTGGTTAGAATTCTAAGGAGGGTGGAACTGGTTCAAATACTAACGGATAGAATTTTCTAAGAATTTGAACAATTGTAGGACTCTGCTCATGATTTAAATATTTATATTTCTAATTGTGCAGAGTATAGAAACATACCTTGGCATTCATATGAAACAATACTGATGAACCAGGTTCTTTATTTAGAATTCTCTTGACCATGCTTCAATTTACCGCAATAGAGAAAATTTTGTAAGAGATGAGTGAGTCATATTAATACATGTCATAGGAGTACACTATTTACAGTATGAAGCTGAGTAAAAATTAATCTAGATATTTACACAAGATCAAATTTCCTAGCTAATTTTTTTCCAATTTTTTTCATTGTGCATTCTGAGATGGTCCCATTAGGTGATCTTAATCATCCCTAATTCCTACATGTTCCTTTTAAATCTTTCTCTACTCAGTGCTTTAGTAAAGATGTCAGCAATTTGTTTATCAGTAGCACAAAATTATGGTAATCAATCATTTCTCATAGTTATATCTTAAGAAGTGATGTCTAACGTTTATGTGCTTAGTCCTCTTATGATGAACAAAACACTACAGAAGATAGGAATGCAACCAACTTCAATGCCAAAATCTATCCGTTGTTGTTTGATCTACAACAATTGAGCACAACAAGAGGCATCAACAATATATTCAACCTCAATAGTGGATAAGGCCACTGAATTTTGTTTTTTAGTGGCCCATGATACAAGACATGAACCAAAAAAATGCGCCATACCTGAGGTGCTCTTCCTATCCACAAGAAAACTCGCATAGTCAGCATCAACATACCCTACTATATTGAAATTACTACCTTTAGGTTACCAAAGACAAAGATCAGTAGTGCCTTTCAAATATCTCAGTATCGTCTTGACAACAGTCAAGTGAGATTCCTTAGGATTTGCCTGAAAACGAGCACAAAGCCCTAGACTGAAAACTATGTCAGGTTTGCTAGCAGTGAGATACAAAAATGAACAAATCATACCCCTATACAAATTCTGATCAATAGATGAACCAGGTTCATCTATGTATAATTTAGTAGGTGTTGCAATGAGTGTTTCTATTTCCTTTTATTCATCCATTTTAAACTTTTTAGTCAACTCTTTTGCATATTTCTGCTGATGGATCATAGTTCTATTTGTGTTTTGTTTGATCTGTAAGCCTAAGAAAAATTTAAGATCACCCATCATACCCATTTCAAACTCACTCCCCAAAAATTATGTCATCAACATATATTTGTACCACAAGAAGATCCTTACCTTTTTCCCTCATGAATAGAGTACTGTCAATTTTACCTCTTTTGTAGCCATGTTCAAGCAGGAATTGGATAGTCGTTCATACCATGTTCTAGGAGCCTCCTTGAGTCCATTAAGAGCCTTGTATAATTTGTACACATGTTCCGGACACTCCCTGCTCTCAAACCCTGGAGGTTGTTTGACAAACACTTTTTCTTTTAAGTAGCCATTTAGGAAGGCACTTTTGACATCCATCTGATGAAGAATGAATTCCATGTGTGCTGCAAAAGCTATGAGCAGTTTTATTGCCTCCAGTCTTGAAACTGGAGCAAAGGTCTCATCATAATCTATACCCTCCTCTTGGCTATAACCTTGGATCACCAGTCTTGCCTTGTTCCTTGTAACTGTTCCATCTTCATCAAGTTTGTTTCTGAAGACCCATTTAATGCCAATTACTGACATGTCCTTGGGTCTTGGAACTAGATGCCAAACTTGACTTCTCTCAAACTGATTGAGTTCATCTTGCATTGCATTTACCCAATCTGCATCTTGCAAAGCCTCAACAATATTTTTAGGTTCAATAAGCGATAGGAAAGCATCAAAAGCACACAAATTCTTTAATTATGATCTAGTTTTAACTCCAGATGTTGGATCAGTGATTATGTTCTCAATGGGATGAGAAATTTGATACTTGTGAGGTTTCACAACCAACTGATTTCTGCTTGATGTTTCTCCCATGTTCTGTTGTTGAGGAACATGGTCATGAACAGGTTCCTTTAGGGGATTGGTTTCAGTTCCTCTTTGTTCAGCTTCCCCTGTCAGGTTGCCCTGGATGGAAGAACCTATTCCATCACATGTTTCTTTTTTTGGTGCAACTTTAGCTTGATCTGAGACGTCACTCAATTCTTTTACCAGCCCAATAACTTCATCTTCATGTTCCTGTCTCTCAGAAAGAATGTTAGTTTCATCAAAAATCACATGTACACTTTCTTTTACACATTCTTTTGTTGTACACTTTATAAGCTTTGTTATGTGAAGAATATCCCAAGAATACTCCCTCATCACTTCTGGGATCAAATTTACCTAGGGAGTCCTTTCCATTATTGTGCATAAAGCACTTGCATCCAAATGCCCGAAGATGGGATATATTTGGTTTTCTCCCTTTAAGTAACTCACAGTGAGTCTTCTCTACAAGATGTCTAGTCATGTATCTATTAATGATGTAACATGCAGTATTTACAGCCTCTGGCCAGAAGCTATGGGGCAGTTTACTAGAAAGAAACATAGTCCTAGCCATATCTTCAAGAGTCCTATTCTTTCTTTCAAATACTCCATTTTGTTGAGTAGTCCTAGGAGCAGAAAAATTATGATCTATACCATGCTCATCACAAAATTCAGCAAACTTAGCATTTTCAAATTCAGTTCCATTATTAGACCTGATTGATGCAAGTTGATTACCTAGTTGTTTCTGAGTTTTTCTAACAAAGGCAGTAAACATGTCAAATGCTTCATCATTAGATGTTAAAAATAGCACCCAAGTAAACCTAGAATAATCATCAACAAGTAACATCACATATTTCTTACCACCTCTGCTTAATGTTCTCATTGGACCACAAAGATCCATATGAACCAGTTCCATCGTCCTGGTTGTTCTTACCATTTTCTTGCTTTTAAAAGATGATCTTACCTGCTTCCCCCTTGCACAAGCCTCACAAACTTTGTCTTCCTTGAACTTGATGTTAGGTAACCCTATCACCAGGTACTTGGAGACTAATTTGTTGAGTTGATTCAGACTTGCATGACCAAGTCTTTTGTTCTGCAGGAGGGGATCACATAATATGTCGATTTGGGATACCAACCGATATTGTTTGCGATAACAGGAAACAATTCGTCAGCGGCAAGGTGAGTAAGTTTTTTGAAGATCATAAGGTCAAAAAGATACTATAAATGGCTTATCACCCTAGTGGGAACGAGCAGGCAGAATCAACAAACAAAACTATACTCCAAAACCTAAAAAAGAGGTTGACCGGTTCTAAAGAAAAATGGAAGGAGATCATGCTCGAAGTCTTATGGGCATATTGTACGAGTTCAAAATCAAGCACCGGGGCCACCCTAGTTTCTCTGGTCTAGGAACTAAATCCTTAATACCAGTCGATACGAGGGAACCGAGCCTTAGATTCAAGTATGCTACTATATATTCAAACGGCAAGGCCGTGGTCACGAGCCTGGAACTGTTGGATGAAAGGCGAGAAGCCGCCATGGTTCGGTTGGCTGCCCTGAAGCAGCGAGTAAGAAGGTACTACAACTGAAGAGTCAACCCCCAACATTTTCAAGTCGGGGACTTAGTATTGAGAAAGGTAACAGTACACACCAGGAATCTAAATGAAGGGAAACTGGGTATCAAGTTGTCCGAAAAATCGGCAAAGGCTCATATAAACTCGAAGCGGAAACGGTGTACAACTACTAAACAACTGGAACATGGCACACTTAAAGCGATACTACTGCTAAGGTACGAACTTAATTCCTTTTAAATTTTGTTATACCGCAGACTAATATATGCAAGTACTCGGCCAAGGGCGAATGTGGCTGTTAGGTCTGAACGCGCGTGTTGCACTCATTTTCCCTTGAATCGGTTTTGTCCCAAATTGGGTTATTCGGCAAGGTTTTTAATGAGGAATTAGTAAAATGTGCTACTTTAGATTTGAAGACCTGCCTTAAACTGGAATCGATGATTGTTTACATCAGGTCAACATTATTCGAGCCCTCACAAGTTCGGCCTCGAATACTAGGGGCCATTACCCATAGATTAAGATCTTTAGCAAAGGAATAAAATAATTTATGTGTCAAAAGCTAAGGCTTATTGGTTAGGATTCTTTGTAAGGGTCAAACCCTCATTCGAACTGTGCCCACATAGTCCACTCTAGCCACGACACAAGGTTTATGCGCTTCTGATCATGTACCTTGCATATTAAGCAATAAAAGAAATTTCTATTTCCATTAAACTTTATTACTACACATTTTACTTCTGCGATCCTTGATCTTAAAGCCCATGAGTTACACCACTCGGGGACTGTTGACTAGTAAAAATGCGGATGACCCAGGCTGCCAAATCTCGGAGGCACCAAGCCTATCAGGCAGTGCCCGAACACAAAAGGCGACGACCACCCTAAAATAGCCCGGATACATCCAAAGTTCGTACTCAGAAAGTAAGGCCCTTACGAAAAATAAAAATCTATTAAAAGGTTATCCTCGGAAAAAACAATGTCTAAGACACATACGCATCTTAAAATCATTTGGTTTTATCAAAGACTCGAAGCCACAAATAATCCAGAGTTGCCATCGAAATCGAGCCATATTTAGGCCTCCGAATAATGGATGCTCTAGACTATGTTTGATTTTATGCTAAGGCGTTAAACACGATATATGCTAGGAAGTAAAAATATGATATTGCCAAAAAGGAGAAATATTATATATTCCAGAAAATATTTAGAAATGCACGACAAAATGGCCTCAAAATAAACAAAAAAGAAAATACACAAGGAAAAACTAAAAAAGAACAAAGGCATTTACACCTGGTCCTCATCAGGGATTGACTCATCACCAGAACCGTCGACACCCTCGGAACATCCGTCTCATAGAGTTCCTTTGCCTCAGCCTTTATTCTCTTGGCTTCTTCAATATCGGTCGACAGGTCAAAACCTCGGGCATGGATCTCCTCGAGGGTCTCTCTCTGGGTTTGCCACTTTACGTACATCTTTAAGCGGGCCTCGGCTACCACTACATTAGACTTATACTTGACCAACATTTCCTAGACATTAGAAGAGTTTTCATCCAATTTGGACCTCAGTGCAAAATTTTCATATCCGAGGGCATCCCGTTCCGTGACGGTCGAGTCCAGCTATGCTTGGAGATCAACATTTAGTTGGGACCACTTATTGGCCTTGTATTTTGCCACCTGGAGTTGGTCCTTGGCCGATTCCAGCTCCTCTTTTACAGCCTCTTTCTCCGAAGCCAGCAGGTCCATCCTACCCTTCCACGCGCCTTGACCTCATCCATCTCATCCCGAAGTTGGTTGATTAGGTTTATCTTGTCTTAGACCTGCGAAGTTATGTTGTTAGTCACCTCATGTAGCTTCTCGTTTTTAGCCTCAAAGATATTTACTTTCTCGACCAGGTCAGCGTGCTCCCTCTTTAAGGCCGAGGCCTTCTTTAGGGCTTTTTCCAGCTCGGTTTGAAAAATTGGAAGGTCCTTGAGGGGCTCATCTTATTTCTCACTAAGAGCCATGTATATGTCCTTCTTCTAAATTTTCTCTTTGAGCTCGAACTTGAGCTGGCTCATCTCCAAGAGGAACCGAAGGAAACTTTCATGATGAAACACTGAAGCTTAAAAAATAATGAAGTTATTAGAACACATCTAAAACTAAGCAAGGTTCACAAAGGGGCACAAAGGGAAGATGCCTTACCCGATTCATTTCCTGTTGCACCTCGTTGAAGAGGCTCAACATTCCCACCTCGTTCATATTTGCCTGGTCCTCATTGGTCACCAAGCACCGAAGGTAGCTAGCTATGCCCATTGAGGCGGATAAAGACCGTGCGTCCGCTGGGATAGTAAGAATAATTGTTCTTTTGCCCTCGGGGTCCACGCTCGGGGAAAGGAATTACTTCACTAGTTTTGGTCTCGGGCTCGGATCACCCACTCACAATGGAAAATATTTTTTGGGAAACTCCAGGCGAGAAAGATCGGAAAATTCCTCCAATGCGATGACGTCCATGCCGTCGAAGAACGTGTTAAGGGCATCATCTGGGCCCTGTGCCATCTTGTTGGATTTCTCCTTGCCTGCTTGGGCCTTTTTGAGCATGGACTCGGTATAAGAGGGTGTCTCCACAATGTCAATGACATCGGTTGCATCCTTCAGGATAAGAGCGGTTTCTCTGGAGACTGCAGCTTCCGTCTCCCCCTCTGGTTCCCGATCTAGAGGAAAATCAACCTCGTGATCCTCTTTCCTGGTCGTCGTCTGCTGACCCTCATTGAGGATCGACCCATGAGCAACAAACACATAGTCGTCATCCTTGTCGTGCCCCATTTTTCTCGCGAAATTGGGTTTATGACATTTGGAAGGACAACTCGTTCCCTTTTGGGAATTAGGTTTAAGAGAATTGAAGAGTCGCCACCTAATGATATAAGTGCATTAGGACACAAAGCAGGGTTTTGTTTGGATAACCAGAGATTAGGTAAGGGCTTGAAATTATTCCAAGGGGAAGGTGTTAGGCACCCCTCAGAATCCACTAGTGTTGTTCCCGGTCAAGCTATTGTTGTGAATTAAGGTACTAATAATACATAGGCAAGTACGACTTTCAAATAAGAGTGAGTTTTCACATAATGGTTGCAAATAGATGAAGTTAAAAGAAACGAAAGAAAAGCTGAATTTTGAGAAAATAGTTTGAAATTTGAAAGTAAACAATGAAATAAACAAGTAAAGGGAAGATGGTCCTAGGTTTGTAAATAATATGGATCACCCCACACAACACCCGGTAATCACTTATACACGTGGTGTTATTGCATGGTCATCATATCCATATCTACCCTTTCTCACCCCGTTAAGGTATTAAAGCGCGGAATAGTCTCGTTTTCTTATTGCATGCTATTACCTGCCCCAATCCTATCAGTCCCGGAGGAATTTAGGACTACTAATCCTAAAGGGAGGGGATGTTGGGCTTTTATAGTTTCAACAACAACAACAACAACAACAATAACAACAACAACAACAACAACAACAATCCAGTATAATCCCACTTAGTGGGGTCTGGGGAGGGTAGTGTGTACGCAGACCTTACCCCTACCCTGGGGTATAGAGGTTGTTTCCAAATAGACCCCCGACATCCTTCCCTCCAAGAACTTCCCACCTTTGCTCTTGGGGAGACTCGAACTCACAACCTCTCAGTTGGAAGTGGGGGTTGCTTACCATCAGAGCAACCCCTCTTGGCTTTTATAGTTTCAAAGGTAAAAAATTCTAAGGCGACAATCAAAACACATATAGCAAATATGGGGAAAGCACATAAACAACTAAGGCTCAAACATGCCTCCTTAGATCAAAGAAAAGCATATAGTTTAGCATGTCTTACACGTACTGATTAGGGTTTGATTGGACTTAAAAGTTAAAGCAGGCTGATTTATCACATATTTTCAGATAAGAAGGTGGACTAAGACCTGCCCGCTGGTTGTAATTAATAAATATTGGTGCAGTTTATAACTTTTACCCTAAGGCTTGCCTAGATGTTAGACGAAAACCTATAGGCATGATATCTGCTGATTTCAGAAAAAGATGAAATAACTACATACTGATTTTAGAAAAGAGTTGCCAAATTGTTAAAGAAGCTATAAGTTCTGCATGCATTAGACACTGGTTTTAGACTTATAAGCGAGTGAAACATTTCAGACTTGGTTATTAGTTCCTAGATGCATGCTTTCTATGCGTTGTTGGTTTTAGCCACTTATATAGATGTAGTAAAGATGCAGAAATCCTGTAGGCATGACATCTAGATGCAGTTGATTATTTTAAAGCCCTATAAACACATTTGCCTAATAAAGGATGCATGTGCTGGATTCAGATTTCCGTTTAACTATAGACATGATATCTATATGAGAGAATGTAGAATCCTATAGACATGGCATCTACTATTAGTGCATAAATTCATAAAGAAACTCTTATAGGCAGGATATCTATATGAATGCAGAATTCACAAACCTATAGGCAGAATATCTAGATGAGTGCAGAATTTCAAAAACAGACTATGGGTAGGATATCTATACGAATACAGAATTCATAAACCTATAGGCATGATATCTAGATGAATGCAGAATTCACAATCCTGTAGGAAGGATATCTAGATGAGTGCAATATTTCAGAAACAGACTATAGGCAGGATATCTAGATGAATGCAGAATTCACAATCATATAGGCAAGATATCTACCCTTTGCATACAGTTATCTCCTCCCCTTTTCACTATCCATCCACAATAGTTTATTACAAGTTATTACAACCTAGAATAAATGTAAAAAAGGAAAAAATACATCAGAAATTAAAAGTACAACCAAGGGGAGCCTAATTCAGGCTCCTTGTCTGAAATATGAGATGAACCAACTACCAAAGATCATGATCCAAAGCTTTTATCTCATTTGGATATGTCAGAGTTCCCTAAGAGCCCCATATGGACTCTGGGAAGTGCTCACACCCAAATATGTTACAGGATTAAGACATAGTGCAATGTGGAAGAGTCAACCCTAAAGTGTCCAAGTTCAGAGGGAACTCAATGTCCCAAAGCAAGGCTTACAGGAGGGGGGCAGAACTTAGAGACTAGGAGAGGGTGCAAGTGCAGAAGTGAAATTCTGAAAGGGGAAAGGGGAAAGGGAATAACTTAAAATCAGTGCATATAGGGGTATAGGGGGGTGGGGAATTTGCAAGAACACAAGAAGAGCAGGTTGATGGGCATACCCAGCAATGAGATATGCTGGCACACCCTCCAGCCTATTTAGAGGTTAAGACTCATTGGTTCAAAACTTAGTTCATAGACAACAACTCATATTGTCATGCCCTAAGTCACCACTCACAAACACATATGGTTAATGGGATGTGGAGCAAAGATTTATAAAAGAAGCAGGCAGTAGAACATATGCATACTAAGCTAAATGTCTAACTCTATAGAAAATAATAAAGTAGACATGGATACAAAGACTATAAATAAACACATTGGATTGATCCTAAAACTTAAATTAGGACATACCAGTTTCAAAGAAACAAGTAGAAAAGCAGTAGTCTTGTAAAATCCAAAGTGCAAACAGGAAGACAGAATACTATAAGTGTGAGTTCAGAAGAGATTATGAAATTGTGAAGTCTGAAGTGTTATTAATCGTGTGTGAAGTCTGAAAAAGGGTCGTGCCTTTTATAGTGCAGAAAGCAGGTAGAAATAAGGTAAGAAAATAGTTTGAAAACTTATTGTCAATCAATTACACAAGACTTCCCTTAATTAAGGGATTTAGATTCAAACGGGTAAAACTATTTAAGGAAAGGAATTGAATAAACCCTTTGTGTAAAGCATGCAATTGAGGGAAAATACATAAAGGTTATTTAAGGACAGGATTTCTGAAATACACGATTGTAGAATTTAAGGAAAGAAAATCAATTAACAACCAAGCAATCAAAAGGTTTAAGATTTGGTATGAATGAACCAAGTCATAAAAGATGAAGAAGGGTTTTACCTAAGTCGAGTCATAGAGGAAATCGGTAAAAGATGGAAATCAAGCTATATTCAGAAGGAAGTTTACACTAATTGCAAATTTGAAATCTATTTAGAGGAAAATTCATCATATATAAGGAGCATGTGAGCATGAAAGAAAATTGTCGTGTAAATCAGTAGAAAAAATCCAATGTAGAAGAGTTTAACAAAAAGTTCAGCATTGTATGAAAACAAATGTCCAAACTCAGTTCAGAGACTCAAAGTCAGTCTAATTGAGTTGAGGGTTCTAAAATAAAACCCTAGTTCGAGCAAACCAAAAAGCAAAGAGGAGAGGGAAAGCAAATTGAATCGAGACATGTGTAGAGGTTTCTGAAGAGAACTGAAGCTTCTAACATGCTTCTTTCAGAACTCATAATGCAAACACAGTAGAGGGATTCAAAGAACATAATGGGAAATAGTAGAAGAAACATGCTTTTTTTAAGAAACTTAACCAAGGTTCAGTAGAGGAAAAATAGTAAGAACACAGTAGAAAAATATAGTAGGTGAAACGTATCAGAATATGGTAGAAGAAAAGCATACACGAACATAGTGTAAAAAATACAGTAGAGGAACATACGAGAACATGGTAGAAGAAAAAGCACAAGAACACAGTAGAAAGTGTACTACAACATGGTAGGAGAAAAGGCATAAGAACACAGTAGAAAGCATACGAGATCATAACATAGGAAACAAAGTAAGAGAAACATATAAGAGCATGATACAGTAGAGGCAAATACACATGAATGACAAAGAAAATCTTAAAAAATATTTAAACATTTTCAGAAAACCCTAGATCGGGAAAGAAAGGTTTTTTGAAAGTAATTTTTGAAAGAAAAGTTAGGGAAATCATTTGAAAAATTCAAAGAGATCATAGATACACAACGAATCTAAAGAAATCAGAGAGAACCTCGAAGGGTTAGGGTTTCATAGGAACCCTAGAAATGAGAAAGGCTTTGAGAGGTCACCGATCTGAGTTAGAGAGGTTGAAATCAGACTCAAATAACTATAGTACGCCGGAGCGAGGCTGGAGATGACCAGAAAACCTTGAATCGATAGAGGTCTGGGTGAAAACCTTTGAGGTCTGGCCTCGAATCTTCTGGTATCAGGTGTGTAAGCGCAAGGGGAGGTGAGTATAGGGCCCTCACAGCTTGGGAAGCCATGGTTTCCGGTGGGTTTCACGGTGGAGGTGGTAGGAGACGATTAGGGTTCAAGGAATGTTCGAGAGAGTTTGAGGGGGAGTGGAGTGTTAAGAGGCAGCTGATAGACGAAAGTGATTAGTGTTAAGGGGTGTTGGTAGATTAAAAAGGAAAGGTGGGATTGGGGCCGTTGATCATTTTGATCAACGACCTGGATTTATTGGGGAGCCAGGTGGGTTGGATTAAATGGGTCAGGGGCGGGTTTAAGTTGAAATTGGGCTGGGTAATTTGAAATTGAAATTGATTTAATTTGGGGGGGGGGGGGGTTGATTTGGGCTACAATTGAAATGAAATAGGGCTAGTATTTAAATAGCCACTTTTTCCCTTTTTATTTTATGAAAATAGTAAATAATTTTTGAAAACAAATTAAAGGTACTAAATTAATAAATAATACATAAATATTAACTTAAAAATATTGGAATCGATTTACATAATTATAAACGCAATTAAATCTTGCAATAGGCTAAAATTGTAATTATATGCAATTTAGCTTTAACAATACTAAATAAATTTGAAAAAATGTGTAAAAATTACCTTAGCTATATTTTGGTATAAATATGAGAATAAAATAAGTTAATCACCAAAAATAATAATTTGAGAAATAATTATTGGTTTTTGTACTACTAAAATAGGGTAATAAATAGATTTGAAAATATTTTAAAAATTAGAAAAAATACTAAAAATATTTGGATACACTTATATATGCATACATATGCTATTTTAAAAGGTATTTTGCATATAAAAATATACATGGAAAAATTGGGCATCAACAGCTGCCCCTCTTTATCCGGTAATGATAAAAGAGTTATCGGGTAAAGATATGATGGTCAATTTGACCGAACGGAATGGTTTGACCGTGCTCTGGTTCCTGATCTACCTATATATCCCTGGTCTTATAGGAACCAGGCTACATGTAGTTCAGGATCCGTCAGCGGAATATGCCGATGGAGATCTTTCAAGAACGGATGCGATATTTAGGTTGGGATGGATGGTTAAAATCTAGGGCTGCGGGAACTGGAGCGGGATCGCTCCTGCTGAGACGTCTGTTGCTCGCTGGTTTACCTACAAATAAGCAATGCGAGTGTATACTGTGCGAGAAAATTTAAACGTGATGCAAGTTCCCGTCGGACCATGAATGCTATCTTTGGACGGTTAGGATGACGTCCTCAGACCATGACGTCTTGGGCCATAAAGCGTATAATAAAGGATTCATAGGCCATGAAATGATGCTCTCGAGCTATGAGAATGATGCATCCGAACGATGATTCCTTTGAATAATAATATGCAAGAGATTAAAGGGTTCTTCAGGCCATGATATGGCGTCTCAGGCTAGGAGAATGATGCCTTCAAACAATGACGCCTTCAGATAATTTGGCGATTTTCAGCCCATGAGATGCTGTAGGTGGCGATCTTTCAGCCGATGTAGAAGGTAAATAAAGGTGGCGATATTTCAGCCATGCGAAATATAGATAAAGGTGGCGGTATTTCAGCCATGCAGATGGAGGTAAAGCTTAAACTCGGAAGGCAGAATGGTAGCCTTATGCAATGTAGAGAAATGCAGATGGAGACAGAGCTTAACCTCGGAAGGCAGAATGGTAGACTTATGCAATGCAGTAAATGCATATGGAGGTAGAGCTTAACCTCGGAAGGTAGAATGGTAGCCTTATGCAATGCAGTAAATGCAGATGGAGGTAGAGCTTAACCTCAGAAGGTAGAATGGTAGCCTTATGGAATGTAAGAAATACAGATGGAGACAATGCTTAGTCTCGGAAGGCAGAATGGTAGTCTTATGCAAGAGATAAAAGATGAATAGTAATAAAATTTCTTAGCTGATAGCTGATAGTTGATTGTGGTATTATGGTTGTTGGGATATTGTATGCGGATAGCAACTATAAATAGGTGTGACAGTTCTGAGAGTTGTATTCCTGAATAGTATGAGTGTATAATATATAATTTTGCGACTTGGTGCCTGCATCCAAAGAAAAATCGTGAGTTTTGTAAAGGGGAAAGGTTAGTTCGTGTCCCCGTTGACTTTGCTTGCCCTGTTCAGCTTTGATCTAATGACACGGTATGTATCATTGGGGTAGCATTGCTGAACAAAGCGATTTCGATAATAAACATGCATGAGTTTGTAAAGATATGACATAAGTATATATTTAAGAAATAATTTTTAGATGAACCGACGACTGTGACGTGGTTCAGGACATTGCGACCTCTCTTTCTTTGGAGTTTTGAGGGACCTCCTCAAAATTCTGCCCCAGTTTAATGGACAGCTGTTTCTGACGGTTGCTTGCGATGATCGGCTGAAGTTACTTAAGAATTTTGAGGGTCCTCCTCAAAATTCTGCCCCAGTTTCCAATTGCAGGGGAAATGAAAATTTTATTGAATTGTGACCGAACCCATAAGGCTTCCTACTTATCCCCTCTTAAACAGGAATCAGGTTAGACGTAGTTCAAATTACATCATGAAGGAATGCATGAAAATTATACATAGTATCACTTGACTGCGTCTGAATTGATTGGCTTTGGCAAAACTTCTCCGTCCATTTCTTCAAGTATGAGGGCTCCTCCTGTTAGGACCTAGTGAACCATGTATGGACCCTGCCAGTTGGGAGAGAATTTCCCTTTAGCTTAATCTTAATGATCAGTTCACAGATAACTGTAGATTGTGCTATGAACCGGCTGATGTAGCTAAGTCTTCCCAAGAAACTCATCACGTCTTTCTTGTTTCTTGGCGGTGGCAATTCTTGAATGGCTTTGATCTTTGATGGATCCAGCTCTATTACCTGGAGACTCACAATAAACCCAAGCAATTTTCCAGCTCGAACCACGAATGCACACTTTGCGGGGTTTAGTTTCAGGTTGTATCTTCTCAGTTTGTTGAAAAACTTCCTCAGATCCTCCATGTGATTAGTGGCTTTCTTGGACTTGATGATGACATCATCCACATATACTTAGTTATCCTTGGGTATCATATCATGGAAAATAGTAGTCATGGCCCTCATGTAGGTGGCCTCATTATTCTTTAACCCAAATGGCATTATCTTGTAACAGTACATCCCCCATGGCGTAATGAAAGCCATTTTCTCAGCATCTTCTTCATCCATCCAGATCTGATGATAACCAGCAAAACAATCTTCAAATGATTGCAACTCGTGCTTGGCGCAATTGTCAATCAGGATGTGTATATTTGGCAAGGGAAAGTCGTCTTTCGGACTAGTCCAGTTGAGATCCCAGTAGTCGACACAGACTCTAACCTTCCCATCCTTCTTCGGTACTGGCACAATGTTGGCTAACCATGTCGGATATTCAACTACCCTGAGAACCTTATCTTTTACCTGCTTAGTGACTTCTTCCTTGATTTTCAGACTCATATCTGGCTTGAACTTTCTGAGCTTCTGCTTTACTGGTGGACATGTTGGGTCAGTTGGCAATTTGTGAGCCACAATAGATGTACTTAGAACAGTCATGTCATCGTACGACCAAGCGAATATGTCCTCATATTTTCTTAGAAACTCTGTGTATTCTTCCTTTTCTGATGGTGACAAATAAATGTTGATTCGTGTTTCTTTGATGTTTTATGCATCTCCTAGGTTAAAAATCTCAGTCTCGTCCAGGTTGGACTTAGGTCTGTTCTCAAAATTCTCAACTTCTAACAATCTCTTCTGGTATGTCATCTTCCTCTGAGTCAATATCCGTTTGTTGCATTGTCTCGTTGCATGTCACAGTCATTGGTTCGTCAAGATAAGAAATAGTAATGTTGTATAAGTAAAGTAATGAGAGAAAATAATAAGAGTAAGATTCATCAGAAAATCGAAATACTTTGATAAATTCCATAACTGTTTTTTGAACATTGGAGCTCTTTCTTGTAAAAAATAAAAGTGTGAAAGGAAAGTCAACTAGTAAAAATAAAATAGTGCATGATGCTTGTTTAGCCTTGCTACCCCGAGGCTCGCCGGGCTCTGGTGGTTTTGATAGTCCAGTTATTGAGGCATGCTCCTCTGCTCACAGCCTGTATAGAAGGGCCTTCCTCCCCTTCCTCCTCAAAAATGATGCAATAATCCATTTCATCGTTTTCTAAAAACAAATTCCTCATTGCTGCAAGTGCTTCCTCTTATTCTGACCCATAGATCACTCCGGCCGGTTGGAAAGTCTGTTCCAAGTAGGGTATTAGCTTCTCCAATGGATAGTAAGGACCACGCCATGGTGGCGACCAGTCGTTGAATTCTTTCCAGGTATACTCATATCCAAATCCGAAGGTGGTGCCATGTTTTTTTAGCTTGATGGGCTTAGCGATTCCTTGGAGGTGTTTGCCAAGTCCCTTTCCAGGTTCATACCCACTCCAGTTCAACATGCTTTTAATCTTGTTATCCCACAATTTGTCATTGTCAACGGCCTTGACTCGCTCGATGTGGTGGTAAGTTTTCCTGCCTATTATTCTTCTTTCTCCAATTGCTCGAATGGTTTGGCGACTGTATATAGACTGCTACCGTCGCCGTAAATGATCACCTCTTGTTAATTCCACTCAAACTTCACTGCATGGTGTAGTGTTGAAACTACGGCCCCAGCAACATGAATCCATGGTCGTCCCAACAACAGACTGTAAGATGTCGACACGTCTATCACTTGAAAATCAACATCAAACCAAGTAGGACCCACTTGAAAACACAAGCTAATTTTCCCAATAGTAGACCTTTGGGATCCGTCAAAAGCTTTGACATTGATGGCCCCGTCCTTAATCTCATACAGCCTCTTTCCTAATGTCTTGAGTGTTACTAGCGGACAAATGTTGAGGCTGGATCCTCCGTCAATCAGGATTCTGGTGATAAAATAATCTTCGCACTGCACGGTGATGTACAATGCCTTGTTGTGACTCAACCCCTATGGCGGTAGCTCATCTTCATGAAAGGTGATCTTGTGACTTTCCAATACCTGTGCCACCATGTTTGCCATATCTCCGCCGGTGATGTTACTTGGTACATATGCCTCACTCAGCACTCTCAACAAGGCATTCTTGTGTGCATCGGAACTTTGCAACAAGGCAAGTATAGAAATCTGTGTCGTTGTTTTGTTCAGCTGATCAATAACTGAGTATTATTTAGCTTGTATCTTTCTCCAGAGATCGTCGGGCCCAGTTTCAGTGATGGTTGGCCTACTAGAGGCCTGTTTGCTTGACTCAGCCAAATGCTCCGGGGTACAAACCCTACCAATTCTTGTCATACCCTGTGCCGCAACGGCTTTCCCGAACTTGACCTTCCCCTTTCTTCTAGCCTCGGCTGTGCAGTCCCAAGGTATGGCCTTTGTGTGGAAAGGTGTTATTGTCGACATTGTCGCTGGGATTAGCGCGACTATCTCTACTCCGATCGGAGCAAATATTTTGGAAGGTAACACAACAACTTCAAATGGTACAGGTGCATTTGTTGGAGACCTAAACTCGACCTCAGTTGATGCTGGCGTCTTTGCAGAGGATGATGCTTCAAACTCGAGTGGCATGGACATGTTTACCTGCTGAATCTGGACCACAATCGGATTAAGGATGACTAGTGGCTTCTTTGGATTGTCAATTTCATTGATTAAACCGATTGATCCCTTGGGGTCCCAGTCATCCTCTATCTCGATCATGTGAACACCTCCACCCTTGTGGTCTGGCATAGGGTTATTGCGGAACTTCGGAGCAGGTTCCATTGCTACAATGATCTTGTTGTCAATCAAAGTCTGGATCTTATCTTTTAAAGATTGGCATTCATCAATGGTATGTCTCTTCATGCCGGAATGGTATGCATGGGATTTGTTTGGATTGACCCACTGAGAAGGGTTTTTTGGGGTTATGGCAGGGATATGGGTGACATAACCAACAGTTTTGAGTCTTTCGTACAACTGGTCAATTGGTTCAGCAATGGCGGTATACTGTTTGGGAGGTCTGCGGTCGAAATTTGGTCGAGGTCTAGGGAAGTTTCATGTGGGGGAGGTGATCAATATTGGGATGGTTGGGTGTTGTAGGCTTGGTAAACATGTGCGGGTTGGGAGTATTTGGTTGAAACTAGCTGATATGTGGGAGGAGGAGATGACTGATAAACGAGTGATGGAGTATGGTAAGAGGGTGAGAGTGCTTGGTAATTTGGAGT
The DNA here is from genome assembly GCA_026770625.1 of Nicotiana glauca. Lineage (NCBI taxonomy): Eukaryota > Viridiplantae > Streptophyta > Magnoliopsida > Solanales > Solanaceae > Nicotiana > Nicotiana glauca. Next base: position 25,406 of record MU708512.1, read on the forward strand.
AGGCTGATATGTGATTGGAGGTATCGGGTATGTTTGGTATTTGATAGGGAATTTGGTTCTTTATGCAACCATTATAGCGCTTACGTCCCTTTTATTGGATGCACCACCAGACTGTAAAGCCTTATTGGTAGCTTGCAAGGATTCAAAGTTCGTAACCATACCACTCTTGATGCCTTCTTCGATCCTTTCTCCTAGCTTGATGATGTCAAAAAACTTATGATTCTTGATCAGCATCAACCTCTCATAATACTGTGGGTCTTGGGCCCAAACGAAAAATTTGTTCATCTGTTCTTCTCCCAAACTAGGCCTAAACTTAGCAGCTTCTGATCTCCATCGAGTAGCATACTCACAGAAGATTTATGTGGGTTTCTTCTTCAAGTTTTGGATATAGAACACATCTGGTGCATTCTCTGTGTTGAACCTAAATCTGTCCATGAAATCAGACGCCATGCTTACCCAGCTTGACCATTTCTTCGGATCCTGGCTAATGTACAAAGATAAAGCATCTCCTTTCAAACTCCTCATGAAAAGCTTCATGCGGATTTTCTCATCTCTTCCCACTCCGACCAGCTTGTCACAATATGTTCTCATGTGGACCCTGGGATCCCATGTGCCTTCAAATATTTCGAACTTGGGAGGTTTGTACCCCTCGGGCAGTTAGACATCGCGCTGTATGTACAGATCTTCATAGTTTAGCCCTCGATTCCCTTACTACCTTCGGCGCCTTGAATTCTACTAGTCAACTTTTTAAGTTTTTCAGCCAAATTTCTGATGAGAAAGTCCTTTTTATTAGACTTGAGTCTACTTGAGATGGTCTGGGTGGAGTGTGGCACAGTCTCCACGTAGATGGGGTATTGTGTTGGCTGTGGCAGTGGTCATTTGTGGAGTTTTGGAGTTCTGGGATGAGCAGTGGAGTACTGTTGGAAGTGTGGCAAATATTGTAGTGATGGTGAGGAGCGGGATGGCTTTGTGGTTTTGGGATATTTTGTAGAGGTGCAGGATTCTGAGTAGTTGGGAAAGTAACCTCTAGATTGGTGAGGGAAAATGACAGATTTGCCAGATTCCAGACTTGATCAAGTTCTTCCTGAAATTTCAGCAGCTTTTGTTCCAGTTGGGATGCGTTTTCCTTGAGGACCAGAGTACCATGAGTGATATCTACCCGTTCAGTTGAGTAGTTCAAATCTTCCATTTTTCCTTTGTTTTTGTGTCTGACAGGGCTGGGAGGAGGAGTAGGTGGAGGGCCCCTAGATCTCGTAAAATATGATGATGTTGCCAGAGTTCACGAACTAACCTTTGGGGAGGGGAATAAACAACAACAAAAAAAAGAAGGTAACAAGTCAGTGAGGATCATAAGAAAAATGTTGCAATATTTAAACACGTAGTGCTTGAAATATAAAGCGTGTCCTAATTTTGGGGGACCTCGTTGTGCCCGAGGTAGGCCTAGCGACAAGTTGATTTGGAGAACTTAGAATGCTAAATGCCTCATTTCATTGGTAAAAGGTAGACGAATCCCAAATCGATACTAAAATAACAAGAAATTAAAAGTCACTAATGGCCGTTGGCCTTATTACATTTTATAAAGCGGAAATGGAAATTCCTACCTATTTGGTCCCAGAGGGACCTCCCCAAACTCGGCATCATTGGCTCCATCGAACAACTTCCCCAGTTCGCGCAGTCCCAACAGCAAGTAGGCTCTGGCCAGATGTCCGCCTTCATTTCCTTCAGCAGTTCGGCAATCTTCGACCCTCTTCAGAAACTTCTTTTCCAACTCTATTATACCTCGGTCTAAATAGACCAATCGCTTGTTGGCGCTGACAGCCATGTCCTTATACTCGTCAATTAGTTTTTGATTGGCTTCCTGTATCTCACGGTGCTCGCTTTCGCATTCTCAGATCCTCTTTCGCAGATGGTTGTACTTGACCTGTGCCTCAGCCTTTTCATCGATGATCCTGTTACCTCGAAAAAACCCGGGTTGACCTAGACCATCGTGATTGTCCTCTAACCAGCATGAATAATATGGAGCACAACCTGCATGGTATCTGTCTGGTTCATGGTGTCTCTACCCAAGACAATCTTGCAATGCCACCTATGTTGAGCCTGGTACCTGTAAGGGTTGTCATCATTCTAGAAGTCAGCCTGGAAGTGACTCATCTTGTCGACCCTTGGTATTACCTGCTTCCTACCCGCTTGTCTTATAGCCCGAAGAGGTACGTGTGGATACGTTCCTCTTAAGCCAATTAGTATTAGGAAAGGCGCGTCCCTGGATCGGACGATAAACTCCTCGGTTGGGAACCACTCAAACATCCTTCGTACTTGGTCCTCAGTCAGATTTTCGAAGAGTTCGACCCATTATCTAGCATTCTCCGGTTGGGCGAACATGTTGGGCATGCAATTCATTCACTTTGGGTGATGAAAAGCGATATGATCGTCCCAATACCTTCGATGGATTTCCTGTCGGTACTCACCCTTTTGGAGATGTTCCATGAGCCACAGTTGAAGTAGAAGATTACAACCCTTGAAATGTTTGGCTCCCCGTTGACACCTTTATAGGGCTCGGTATATTTCTGCAATAATCATTGGTACAAGACTAAATGGTTGTCCGTCAATTCCCCCCATCAGAGTTTTGGTGACCATAGCTAGCATGATATGGATCCTTGCTTTCTTCATTGGAAATACTATCATCCCCAAGAAACAGAACATGAAGACAAATACCCTTCGGTGAATATGCCCCAATGATGTAAGGGCGAACTCATCAGGATAAGTACGGTAAGATTTACTGCTACCGTACCTCTCGTACAATTAGTCAAAGGGAATATATGAGTCTTTTAAACATGTCAGGTCTGGATTCTTCTTTAGACCCATCATTTTGAGAAAACCTCTACCTTTTTGATTTTTCGGCATTAATAAACCCGGAATTTTCCCACGGTATGCCAGCCAATCCTCCTATTTCGTCGAGCATAAGTGTCATTTCAATGTCTCCGAAGCGAAACACAGACCTATCACCATTCCAAAATAGAGTAGCAGCTTCTATGTTTTTGTTGTTGGGCTGGATTTCCAAAAGAGAAAGTAGATTTCCTAGGTATTTTCGGACAAGAGTCTGATCACTGGAATGAAGATCTTCCCACCAGTTTAGCAATTTCGGGTAGATGTTGGTGACCATGCTGAATCTGGGGATTTCGTGCCTCATATTTCTGCAAGACAAAAGCGTTAGGCCCTTACCCCCACCAGACTCAACTATTAAATATCAATAATTGTCATAAAAAGCATTTAGTTCTCCAAATAAATACACAAAATATGGTAGCATCCGTTTGGGTTTCAAGGAAACCCAGTGGACTTTGGACAAGGCTATCTTAAAGAGTCATTATGCGGACAACATAACTGACTCGGCTAGGTTTGACCATGATGCATGCACAATTGAACAGAGTAAGGTTTCTATAGGGTATTAGACTGGTACCCTTGAGCGGACAACTCAAGAGGGAAAGGCGCGGAACTGACGACTACACCGTTGATCGACTGGTTTTACCACAAATATGCCTTTGCTGAATTTAAGGGTGATAATATCGGAAGGGCGCAACCACTCATTATAAGCGTTGCTATGGTATTTTGTTTGGCACGAGTGGAATATGATGTTAAAAACATACTTATGCAATAATAAAACAAGTTGTCATGTATTTGCACGTTACAAAGTAATAATTACAACAATTCTCCATAATTTTACAATAGTATTAAGGGGAAGCAGTAAAGGAAAGCGTTAAAAGAAATAAAGGAAAGAAACAAAGAGACAAGTCAGTTTCGTAGTTGAAGAGGGAATTAAATGCTTAATGAGATTAGACAAGTAAAGACATATAAGAAATGTAAAGTCACAATAATAGCTTGAAATGGTAAAAGCCTTAAAAGATATCCCCAACAGATTCGTCATGCTGTCTCGCCCCCTTTTCCTCGCGAAATCAGGTTTATGACATTTGGAAGGACAACTCGTTCCCTTTTGGGAATTGGGTTTAAGAGAATTGAAGAGTCGCCACCTAATGATATAAGTGCATTAGGACACTAAGAAGGGTTTTGTTTGGATAACCAGAGATTGGGTAAGGGCTTGAAATTATTCCAAGGGGAAGGTGTTAGGCACCCCTCAGAATCCACTAGTGTGGTTCCCGACCAAGCTATTGTTGTGACTTAAGGTACAAATAACACATAGGCAAGTAAGACTTTCAAATAAGAGTGGGTTTTCACATAATGGTTGCAAATAGATGAAGTTAAAAGAAAAGAAAGAAAAGCTGAATTTTGAGAAAATAGTTTGAAATTTGAAAGTAAACAATGAAATAAACAAGTAAAGGGAAAAGGGTCCTAGGTTTGTAAATAATATGGATCACCCCATACAACACCCGGTAATCACTTATACACGTGGTGTTATCGCATGGTCATCATATCCATATCTACCCTTTTCCACCCCGTTAAGGTATTAAAGCGCGGAATAGTCTCGTTTTCTTATTGCATGCTATTACCCGCCCCAATCCTATCAGTCCCGGAGGAATTTAGGACTACTAATCCTAAAGGGAGGGGATGTTGGGCTTTTATAGTTTCAAAGGTAAAAAATTCTAAGGCGACAGTCAAAACACATATAGCAAATATGGGGAAAGCACATAAACAAATAAGGCTCAAACATGCCTCCTTAGATCAAAGAAAAACATATAGTTTAACATGTCTTGCACGTACTAATTAGGGTATGATTGAACTTAAAAGTTAAAGCAAGCTGATTTATCATATATTTTCAGATAAGAAGTCAGAATTAAACCAGCCCGCTGGTTGTAATTAATAAAGACTGGAGCAGTTTATAACTTTTACCCTAAGGCTTGCCTAGATGTTAGACTAAAACCTATAGGTATGATATCTGCTGATTTCAGAAAAAGATGAAATAACTACATACTGATTTTAGAAAAGAGTTGCCAAAATTTTTAAAGAATATGTGAGCTATAAGTTCTGTAGGTATTAGATACTGGTTTTAGACTTATAAGCGAGTGAAACATTTCAGACTTGGTTATTAGTTCCTATAGGCATGCTTTCTATACGTTGTTGGTTTTAGCCACTTATATAGTTGTAGTAAAGATGCAGAAATCCTGTAGGCATGACATCTAGATGAAGTTGATTATTTTAAATCTCTATAAACACATTTGCCTAATGAAGAATGCATATGCTGGATTCAGATTTCCGTTTAACTATAGACATGGTATCTATATGAGAGAATGCAGAATCCTATAGACATGTCATCTACTGTAAGTGTATAAATTCAGAAAGAAACTCCTATAGGTAGGATATCTATATGAATGCAGAATTCCCAAACCTATAGGCAGGATATCTAGATGTGTGCAGAATTTTAGAAATAGACTATGGGCAGGATATCTATACGAATGCAGAATTCATAAAACTATAGGCATGATATCTAGATGAATGCAGAATTCACAATCCTATACGCATGATATCTACACTTTGCATACAACTATCCCCTCCCCTTTTCACTAGCCATCCCCAATAGTTTATTACAAGTTATTACAGCCCATAGTAAATGTAAGAAAGGAACAAATACATCAGAAATTAAAAGTACAACCAAGGGGAGCCTAATTCAGGCTCCTTGTCTGAAATATGAGATGAACCACCTCCCAGAGATCATGATCCAAAGCCTTTCTCTTATTTGGATGTGTCAGAGTTCCCTAAGAGCCCCATATGGACTCCGGGCAGTGCTCACACCCAAATATGTTACAGGATTAAGACATAGTGCAATGTGGAAGAGTCAGCCCTCAAGTGTCCAAGTTCAGAGGGAACTCAAGGTCCCAAGGCAAGGCTTACATGAGGGGGTAGAACTTAGAGACTAGGAGAGAGTGCAAGTGCAGAAGTGAAATTCTGAAAGAGGATAGGGCAAAAGGAATAACTTAAAATCAGTGCACATAGGGGTATAGGGGGTGAGGAATTTGCAAGAACACAGGAAGAGCAGGCTGATGGGCATACCCAGTAATGAGATATGCTGGCACACCTTCCAGCCTGTTTAGAGGGTACAAAGACTGTAAGTAAACATATTGGCGTGATGCTGAAAATTAAATTAGGACATACCAGTTTCAAAGAAACAAGTAGAAAAGCAGTAGTCTTGTAAAAGCCAAAGTGCAAACAGGAAGACAAAATACTACAAGTGTTGTCACACCTCTTTTTTACTACTCCCGCAAGGGCGTAAAGGAGTTTTTCCAATTAAAGGACAATCGAGACGGGATTTGTTTATTAAGATTCAGAGTCGCCACTTGGGAGATTAATGGTGTCCCAAGTCACCAGTTGAATCCCGAATCGAGTAAATTATTGACTCTGTTTAACAGTCCGCGATCCAAAAATCCGAGTAAGGAATTCTGTTAACCCGGGAGAAGGTGTTAGGCATTCCCTGGTTCCGTGGTTCTAGCACGGTCGCACAATTGTCATATTTGGATTATTTATTTGATTTTAGTACATGTTTTAAACTATGTGCTTTTAACTTTGAATCGCTTTTATTATTATTATTTAAGAGAATTGCAACATCGTGAAAACACGTCTCAAACTGCGTCACATAAATGCACCCGCGGTTTTTGATACATTTCGACTTCGTTAAGATTTGGATTTGGGTCATATAAATGTGCACCCATATTTAGGAAGGTAAAATTATTTAAGTAACAGACCTAAAGAAGCTAACGTGTTTATTAACTTTGTGAGAGACCGTGAAATTCACTAAACGGCACGTCCTGAATTCTAAGGATTTTAATAGGAACATTTAAAGAGGGCCCCGCAATTTATGCATTTTATTTGGCGGGGATCACCTCGTGTTATTATTAAGGGCAAGCTAAAGGAACTACGAATTTCTATTATGTATTCGTATCTCAAAATAAAAGAAAATGTCCTAATTAATTAGCATGCTAATGGATCAATACTAAGTTATTCAGATAAGTGTTGAATTTGCACAAAGTAGCCTCAATGAAGCTTCCAGCATTTTGGGCCTTCAAGCTGGCCCAATAAGAAGCTGTCCAGTTATGGGCTATAGGTTAATTGACATAAAATTGGGCCTGAGCCCCCCTTGAAAACAACAGGCGGTCTAATGCAAGTTACTTAACCCTGAACTGGGCTTAAACCGTTGGGCTCCGAGACTGGCCCAAAACAAATAAATTCCGCCCAGCTTTACTAAAGCTAGTCAGTCATGGGCCTTTGCCAAGCCCAAAGAGGTAACGAGTCAGAAAATGACACTGACTTGGCATTAGTGGAGATCAAAGCACAAAGTTAATTAAGAAAGACTGTTGAGCCTTTATCCTTTAACAAATGCCAAACCAAACGGACTGCAACATGATTTTAAAGCCACTGAAATTGTCCTAATTTATTCTAGTTGCATTCAATAACTTTATGATAAAGAAAACAGTATACATCTACTCATATCAATATGGTATTGACTGTGTTGAGGCTTCATATTATGTCTAATTGATTGGCTGTTACAAATATTCATAAGGCTTACTGGATCAACAACAAGAGGTTAGCATCTACTATCACAGTCTCATACTCACGCTTACTATACTTCCTATTTTGAACATTAAACTAACATAAGCAATTAAACTATGGTGTACTAAGGCTAATGTTTAAATGAGCAACCACAAGCTAGTAGTCCACAGTCCCATATAACCCCAATTAATTACAATGAATATGTCACTAAATCTGAAAACAATATCTATTTCCAGGATAGTTCCCCAACTACGACAAGTGGATCTAGATACACATTTTGAACACAATGAAAGATGAATCTGAACTTAAACATCAGCGGACACAGAATGGATTTAATTCAAATGAAGCTGAACTATCAGATTTTTATTAAGCTCCACTTCAAATCAACATCAGTACAATGGCATAGGAACAAATACCTGGAAGTGTAAAGTAACAAGGAAAAGAGGAAGGTCAGCAACAATTTAAATCGCAGCAACAGACTCAGCAGTTTCACAGTAATCCAGGAACGAATGAAGGAGAATAGCACCAATAGTCAACAGTAATTCAACCTAGAAATAGTCTCAAACAATCTCAGTAGATATTTCATACCAAATCAGATAGAAAACCAGTCAAAACAGCTTGAATAACACCAAACACAGTTGAAAATACACCCAGACACACTCTGAAACTTCAGCAGCTGAACACCAGGAATTTCATGCCATTTTCCATATTTATCTAGGCTAAAAATTCGAATCTATAGCTACTACTTGAAATTACTGTAAGAAAAACTCAATGTAACAGTACTTTTTTTTTTATTTTTTTGTTGTTTTTGTTTGTTTTTTACTTTTTTGAAGGACTAGATCTAAGATCCGGATTTGAAATTCAAATCTTCAGTTTTTTGAAGACTTGTGGAAATTTGGGGGGAATTTTTAGAGGCTAAAACTTGCAAATGAACACATTAGACATGCCTTTTATAGGCAAAGCTAAGAGGAAACTTCATATTTTCATTTACATCCCTAGTCCCTCTTTTAATTTTTCAGTTTTACTTATTTGGTCCTTTATTTTCTGACTTCTTTCTCAAGTTATACCACTAAAATTACTGACATTTAAACTAAAGCCCTATTCTAGAAGATTCTAGGGAATTCTAGCATGTTTTCTATTTATCGAATAACTATACTACCCTTATTTTATTCTAAATTTACTAAACTAGTCTAACTAAACCCCAACCCCTTCTACCCTAGTTAAAAACTACCAGCTATAACTAAATCAATTTAACTAGTCATAACAACTAATTAAACTAAGCACTGAACTAAGGCAGTATTGATAACAATTACCGATTTACCTAAACTAAACTAAACTAAACTAATTAAAACCAACTAATAACAACAATAAGGAATACTAAAAACAGATTAAGACTAACAAAGCCCAAACGAGGTCAATTAAAGACTTATTGAACAAGAATTAACCTGATAATCAAACTAAGCTCAGAACTCAGAGCAAATTAGAAACAAACAATCAGAAACCCAACACATAATCAGAACACAAAAAATCAGAACAGAAATGACAGAAATCAAAACGAAAATTAACCTAGAAATTAATAATTACAGAATTAATTCAAAAATAAGAAATGAACGACCAAAACTAGACCTAAAGTACTTGAATAAAAGTAACTTAAACTAATGACGAAATTGAAAAACATGCCTATGTTATCAACTAATCATGAAGCAAAATCATGGAATTAATTCACCACAGCATGAGAGAAGAAGAAAAGAAACAGAAACAGAATTGGACAAAGAAACTCACTGTTATGACTCAAAGTTTTGCTGCCTCTCGATTCAAAATTCGAGCGATTCTGGTAATATTTGGATGCCACTGATGGTGGATTCGTCATGAGGGAGGTGGGAAGACCATATGGTGTGAATTTGGTGGGGTTTGGGGAACTTAGGGTTTTGGTCCGAAATTTCAATTTAAAATTCGAACAGTTCTAACGGGATTTGAGAGACGGGGTCTGGGGATTTAGAGAAAAGAGGACAAGGGGAATACAAGGTGTAATTTTGATAAAATTTGGACGACTTTGCATTTTGGCCGAAATTTAGATGTGATATTCGAAGCTTTTGATGGGGATTCGAAGGAAACTATGGGTAGATCTGGAGAGTGGAGGTAAAGGAGATTCAAGGGTATTAATTTGGGTGAGAACGGAGATCGGCCGCCGCCGTGAGGCGATTTCCGGCAGTGGAACACGGCGGCGTTACGTTTGGGTCTTTGAGGGGTGTGAAGATGACGATAGGGGGGTAGGTTAGGGCCCGACAATTTTATATTTATGTGACCCGTAGTCTGGAGCCGTCGGATCAAAATACCTCAACGACCCAGATTAACTCTTGACCATGCGACGTCGTTTTAGGAGATGGGGACCTGGACCAGGTAGTTTAATTGGGTTGGGCAAAATGTAACGGGTTTTGGGGCATTGGGCTCAAAATATGACCAGAAATTGGCCCAAAATGCTGGCCTGTTTCCTTTCCTTCAATTCTATTCTTTTTATTTGTTTTCTTTTGTATTTGTTTTCATTTATTTCTTTCTTTCAGTTTATAAAAATACAAAAATTAAAACTAACAAAACCTGATTTAATCCTAAAATTAACTAATTAATTCTTCCAAAATCAAACAAATCCTAGTTTAAAAAAAAAAAAGAAAACTTAAGAAAATCCGAAATTAAAAGTGAAACAATATAAAAGACTATTTTAAATTATTTTCTCTTATTTTCAATGATGTTAATTAATCTAAAAATCTAGAATTAGGTCCTAAATACAAGCATGCTATTTTGTAAAAAAAAATATTATTTTTTATGACAATTAAAAATGCACACAAAAAGCAAAACACAAAATCACGCAATTAATTCCTAAAAATTCAAATACTAAAAGAAATTTTTTAATTTTAATGGATTTTATAGGAGTAATTAAATGAGGCAAAAATCACATGCTCACAGCTATTTTTTGATTTTTATTAAATGCAAAATCAACAAATTAAAACCCAAATTGGCTTCTAAAACTATATTACTCAATTTCCAAATACAATAAATCCTAATTAAACGCAAACCAAGACAATCAAGAGTATAAATGCAAAAAGAACCATTTTAATTATTTTCTTTATTTTTGAAGTAACCTAACTACTAATTAATCCTAAAATGTAAAATTAAATCCTAAATGCAAATGCCAAGTATATTTTTATATTTTTCATTAATTAAAATGCACAGAAAAAAATACAAACAATTAACATAAAATGTCACAAAAATCCAAAATAATTGTAAAATAATGAAAGAAATCATTTTGTTTGAATTTCTGGGAATAATTCATATAAGGCAAAAATCACGTGCTCACAGCTGCCCATCTTTGCTCGGGAACACGAAGAGTTTCCGCGCAAAGATAAGTGAGCGGACTCGATCAATTTTTGCCCGTTCGAATATTCCGTGTGAAGCATTTTTGAAAGATTTGACCGCACCCTGCTTCTGAGGTTGCCTACATATCCTTGGCTAAAAAGGAATCAGGTCAGTGTAGTTCGGGAATGTCTGGTAGCTGGGACTACCATAAAGCTGTGATTTCACTGTTGTTGCTGCTGCTACTGCTTGTTGACCTCCCTTATTACTCCATGTCAAAATAAAAGAAACTAGCCTAAACTATGCTCTACGAATTACAAAAATCCTATCTAAATTCTTCAAACTTGCTCTTGTATTTCTTCTTGCCTTGTTGTCTTGCATCCTCTTGGTGAAATCCATTGTTGCCGCTTTGAATTGTAAACTGATATGTTTTTTGCTTTCCTTCAGATCGCTGACCTTGAATGTATTTCTCTGTTATACGGGCGGCTCCCGACTTCAAAACTTGAAAATATACGCTTCTGTTCTACGGGCGGGCTTCCAACTTCAAAACTTGAAAATATATGCATCTGTTATACGGGCGGGCTCCCGACTTCAAAACTTGAAAATATATGGCTCTGTTATACGGGCGGGCTCCCGACTTCAAAACTTGAAAATATATGCCTCTGTTCTACGGGCGGGCTCCCGACTTCAAAACTTGAAAATATATGCCTATGTTCTACGGGCGGACTCCCGATTTCAAAACTTGAAAATATATGCCTCTGTTCTACGGGCGGGCTCCCGACTTCAAAACTGGAAAATACATGCCTCTGTTCTACGGGCGGGCTCCCGATTTCAAAACTTGAAAATATATGCCTCTGTTCTACGGGCGGGCTCCCGACTTCAAAAGTTGAAAATATATGCCTCTATTATACGGGCGGACTCCCGACTTAAAAACTTGAAAATATATGCATATGTTATACGGGCGGGCTCCCGACTTCAACACTTGAAAATATATGTCTCTGTTCTACGGGCGGGCTCCCGACTTTAAAACTGGAAAATAGATGCCTCTGTTCTACGGGCGGGCTCCCGATTTCAAAACTTGAAAATATATGCCTCTATTCTACAGGCGGGCTTCTGACTTCAACACTTGAAAATATATGCCTATGTTCTACGGGCGGGCTCCCGACTTAAAAACTTGAAAATACATGCCTTTGTTATACAGGCGGGCTCCCGACTTCAACATTTGAAAATATATGCCTCTGTTCTACGGGCAGACTCCCGACTTCAAGCTTGAAAATATGTGCCTCTATTCTACGGGCGGGCTCCCGACTTCAAAACTTGAAAATATATGCCTCTGTTATACAGGCGGGCTCCCGACTTCAAAACTTGAAATATATATGCCTCTATTCTATGGGCGGGCTCCCGACTTCAAAACTTGAAAAATAAATGCCTCTGTTATATGGGCGGGCTCCCGACCGCTCAAACTTGAATTGTATGCCTCTGTTCTCCAGGCGGACTCCTGATTTCAACAAAACAGACAAAACAAAGAAAATTTTCTGCCCCAGTTTGGAAGCCGGGTGCATGGGTGAGTGTTAACTACCAACTGTTACTAAGAATTTGAAAGCTAAATCCTATTATCCAGGTAGGTCCTGACAACTCCTAATTGAATCTTATCTAAACATGCAAACTTTGACGCCAACTTATATTCCCCTATTCATGATTATCTTGTATTTTGATCAATCCCCACTTTACGGCCAAACCTGATTAATGCTTGTTTTCCCCTTACGGAGAGTTCCTCCGAAACAACCGAATTTTTCTGCCCCTGTTTCAATCAAAGAAAATTTTGTCAGTTTAAAACGGTGTTTAGTTGATGGCATTCTTTGTTGAGGATGTCCCCGCGGCCATGTTTTGCTTTGACCTGCTCCCCTGAACTGGCCCTGAGCCGCTTGACTCTATGACTGACTTTCAAACCCCATGACTTTTGACAACCCAAGTGTTCTATACCCATATTGTTGTTTCATACCCCCGATCCCTTTTCTTAACCTTTGCGTTCCCCACGACATTACCAAATCATTCCACCGATGAAACTTCCGGTGATCCCCTGTATTCCACCTTACACCATGTTATTTTTAATGTGTTCTGACCACGCTGTGCTTTGCAATTTTGGGAACTGGTAGTGAGCTTTGAAACCCTCTTCCACTTGCTTTGAACAAAACTAACATTGAAACATCTTTAGACAGATAAACCCCAAAAGAAAATGAAATGCAATGATTTTATGAGTTAAGGATACGAAGAATCCAAAACCGGATGACTGCTAAAAGAGAAGGCAAAGAAACTTATCTGACCAAAACAGCTGGTACCAATAGCCATGACATGCATTTCGGACTAATCGGCCTAATCTATTCAACCAATCAATTTCCACTTGCCATACCTCAATGCCTCGGAATTTCCATAACTTGATTACTTTACCCAAACCTTGACCTTGTTCATCCTGCGGTGCCTCGAAACAGTTTTCTACTAATAGACCTTTCTCATTTGTTCGCTTTTAACTTACTTTCGCCTCAAGGTGCCCGTGAGGGTTTTCACCAATAAGACTCTCTCATTTCAATTTTCTCTCAAGTCACATCGCATTACGGTGCATGTGAAGGTTTTCACCAATAAGACTCTCTCATCTCCCGTCACCTTACGGTGCCCGTGAGGGTTTTCGCCAATAAGACTCTCTCATTTTCATTTTCCTTGTTTAGAATGGAGTGTTTCCCCTGATATGAATCACCTCTACTTGCTCTATTTGGCATTTCTCAAAGACTGATCAGAAGGTCTTTCTTTGGACCGTAATGTGGGCTTTTGGACAGGGTTGGAAAGAAAGGGTATAAAAGGCTCAAAACAATTCAAAATAGGTCAAAAATTACAACTTTCGGAATCAGATCTTTCACAACAACCACAACTTTTGCCCCAGTTTCTTGCTTGGGGATTTTTGGATTTTTATTTTAGTATGACTGAACCTTAGAGAGGCTGCCTACGTACCCTTTCGGGATCAAGTCGAACGTAGTTCACGTCATAGAAATTACTTTGTTGTTGTGATTTTTCTTTCTCTTTTTTTTTCTTTCTCCTTTTCCTTTTTTTCATTGTTCTTTTCTTTTATTTTCTTTTCTTTTCTTTTTCTTTCTTTCTTTTCTTCTTTCTTTTTTTTTCTTTTCTTCCTCCCTTTTTCTTCTTCACTTACTTACCCTCCGCACTTGCATTTCTGAATTATGCCATTGATTCCGAAAGAGGGTTATGAAAGAAAATAAATAAGGCTCAAAGGGATGACAAGGTATAAAGTGTTTAGATAACAGAACAAAACGCCTTCGTCATTTCAATGTTCAAAATATGCCAAATACAAACAAGTACAATCAAACAAAGAAATCATAAATAGTACCTTTTGACCGCATCGGAATTGATATCTATTTCTACACATTTTCCTTCCACATCTGTCAAATATAGTTCACCATTAGACAACACTTTGGTTACAACAAATGGCCCTTGCCAGTTTGGGGCGAACTTTCCTTTTGCTTCCGCCCAATGAGGCAAAATATGTCTCAGCACTAACTGTCCCACTTCAAACTTCCTCGGACACACTTTCCTGTTGTACGCTCTTGCCATTCTTTGTTGGTACAATTGGCCATGACACACTGATGCCAATCTTTTCTCATCGATCAAACTCAATTGTTCCACGCGGGTTTTTACCCATTCATCATCATCAATCTCAGCCTTCGCCATAATTCGAAGGGATGAGATCTCCACTTCTGTGGGTATCACAGCTTCGGTGCCATACACCAATGAATAAGGAGTCGCCCCTACTGAAGTTCAAACAGTGGTGCGGTACCCCAACAATGCAAAAGGCAGGTTTTCATGCCACTGTCTAGAACCCTCTACCATTTTCCGAAGTATTTTCTTTATATTCTTGTTGGCCGCTTCGACCGCACCATTCGCCTTAGGATGGTATGGGGTAGAATTGCGATGGGTAATCTTGAACTGCTCACATGTCTCTTTCATCAAATGACTATTGAGATTAGGTCCATTGTCTATAATGATCACCTTTGGTATCTCAAACCGACAGATAATGTTTGAATGCACAAAATCCTCCATAACTTTCTTGGTTACGGACTTGAACATTTTGGCCTCTACCCACTTAGTAAAATAATCTATAGCCACCAAAATGAACCTGCGCCCATTCGACGCTGCTGGCTCAATTGGCCCAATGACATCCATGCCCCATGCAACAAAAGGCCATGGTGCAGATATCGTGTGTAATTCGGATGGTGGAGAATGAATCAAGTCTCCATGCACTTGGCACTGATGACATTTGCGTACGTAATTGATGCAATCCCGCTCCATAGTAAGCCAGTAGTACCCTGCTCGGAGGATCTTCTTTGCCAGAACGTACCCACTCATATGCGGTCCACAAACTCCGGAATGTACCTAAGTCATGATAGTTGTGGCCTGTCTCGCATCAATGTATCTTAACAACCCGATATTTGGAGTTATTTTGTACAATACTCCCCCACTAAAGAAAAACCCGCTTGCCAACCGTTGAATCGTTCTTTTCTGGTCACTTGTGGCCTGTACCGGATACACCCCTATCCTGATATATTCCTTGATGTCATGAAACCACGGCTCACCATCAAATTCTTCTTCAACCATATTACAATAAGCATGTTGATCACGGACCTGAATCTGCAAAGGGTCCACATAAGCCTTATCCGGATGATGCAACATTGACGCCAAAGTGGCCAGCGCATCGGCAACCTCATTATGAATCCTTGGAATGTGCCTGAACTCTACTGATTAAAATCGTTGACAAAGATCATGCAAACATTGTCAGTACGGTATAAGCTTCAAGTCCTGTGTTTCCCATTCTCCTTGAATCTGGTGCACCAGTAGGTCTGAGTCACCCATGACCAAGACTTCCTGGACACCCATATCTACAGCTAACCTTAGACCCAAGATACATGCCTCATATTCTGCCATGTTGTTAGTACAATAGAAACGAAG
The DNA here is from genome assembly GCA_026770625.1 of Nicotiana glauca. NCBI lineage: Eukaryota > Viridiplantae > Streptophyta > Magnoliopsida > Solanales > Solanaceae > Nicotiana > Nicotiana glauca. Next base: position 41,258 of record MU708512.1, read on the forward strand.
CTGAGTTGTAATGGGGTAGTGCTGCACTGTTTCAGAAATAAGTACTGCTCCTATCCCCATGCCTTTCATGTTGGAAGCCCCATCAAATAAAAGTTTCCATCCCGACTTCTCAACTTGTTCCAACTCATCAATGTGCATCACCTCTTCTTCAGGGAAATAAGTCTTCAAAGGTTCATAATCCTCATCAACCGGATTCTCGGCCAAATGGTCCGCCAAGGCCTGTGCTTTCATTGCGGTCCGTGTCACGTAGACAATGTCAAATTCTGTAAGCAGGATCTGCCACTTTGCAAGCCTCCCTGTGGGCATGGGCTTCTAAAAAATGTAGTTCAACGGGTCCAACCAGGAGATGATATATGTGGTATAAGATGACAAGTAATGTTTCAGCTTCTGTGCAACCCAAGTTAGTGCGCAACATGTTCTCTCAAGATGAGTATACTTAACCTCGTAAGATGTGAATTTCTTGCTGAGGTAATAGATAGCCTGCTCCTTTCTTCCAGTAACATCATGCTGCCCCAGTACACAGCCAAATAAATTATCCAAAATCGTCAAATATAGAATCAAAGGCCTCCCTGGTTCTGGCGGGACCAACACGGGTGGGTTTGATAAATACCCATTTATCTTATCAAAAGCCTCCTGGCATTCATCCGTCCATTTGACCGCAGCGTCTTTCTTTAACAGTTTGAAGATTGGCTCACAAGTTGTCGTGAGTTGAGCAATGAACCTGCTGATATAGTTCAATCTCCCTAGCAAACTCATCACCTCGGTCTTGTTCCTCGGAGGTGGCAATTCCTGGATAGCCTTGATTTTTGACGGGTCTAGCTCAATACCCCGGCGGCTGACTATAAATCCCAACAACTTCCCAGACGGCACCCCGAAAGCGCACTTTGCAGGATTGAGCTTGAGATTGTACCTGCGAAGCCTTTGGAAGAACTTCCTCAGATCCCTGACGTGGTCAGACTGCTTTCTAGACTTCACGATCACATCGTCTACGTACACCTCAATTTCCTTGTGTATCATGTCGTGGAACATTGTTGTCATTGCCCTCATATAGGTTGCCCCAGCATTTTTCAAACCAAACGGCATGACCCGATAACAGTATGTTCCCCATGGCGTGATGAATGCCGTCTTTTCTGCATCCTCCTCATCCATTAAGATCTGGTGGTACCCCGCGTAACAATCCACAAAAGAACCAATCTCATGTTTGGCACAATTATCAATCAATATGTGGATGTTCAGCAGTGGGAAATTGTCTTTTGGACTTGCCTTGTTAAGATCCCGATAATCAACACATACCCTGGTCTTGCCATCCTTTTTTGGCACAGGCACAACTTTGGCTAACCAGGTGGGATACCGCATGACCCGAATGACTTTCGCCTCGAACTGCTTGGTGATCTCTTCTTTGATCTTTACACTTATATCCGTTTTGAACTTTCTCAGCTTCTGCTTGACATGAGGGAGTGTTGGGTCAGTGGGCAATTTATGAACCACTAAGTCAGTGCTTAGACCCGGCATATCATCGTACGACCATGCAAAAATATCCTTGTATTTGTACAGTGTTTTGATAATCTCCTCCTTGAGTTACGGTTCCAGATGAACACTTATTTTAGTTTCACGGACATTATCTTGGTCCCCTAGATTAACTGCTTCCGTGTAATTTAGGTTAGGTTTGGGTTTTTCCTCAAAATGGCTTAACTCTTTACTAATCTCTTCACATGCCTCGTCAGCATCGTATTCCAACTCATCATCACACTCAATTTCTTATATTATTATTTTCGAATTAGATTGACTTTTAAAATTGGACCGAAGATTCTTTATGCATGCCGTGTCATTGATATCAGCATAAAAAGAACTGTACAGAGAAGAAAAGAAAATGGAAAGAAAATTAGGAATGAAGAAAGAAAGACAATTGCATTTCATTGAATATAAATATAACAGGGCTTTAACACATCCAATCAGACGGAACATAATATCTGAATTACAAACCCGGGAATTATCCAGACAACAAAAGAAAATCAAAACCCACTACCAAGACTCCCTCCGAGTAGGAAGAGGAGTAGCTTCCCAGTTGTTGACTGTTGCACGTGGTCCAACGAACTGCACATTTGCCTTTCTTGACCCTTCCCCGGCCTCAACCATGTTAACCTGAGCTAACAACCTTTCGAACCCTTTGTCCAAGTCTCCTTCAGCACCAATCAATGACTCAGAAACTTTTGACAACAATTGCTTTCTGATACCCGGCCTGACGAATGATCTGGACAGACGTGGGATTGGCTTGGGAAGGACCCATGCTCTCTTCTTCATTTTGCGGGCCCCCCTTACATCCGCAGCTGTGGGCTTGAACCCTAAACCAAAAGTATCCAGATTCTTGGGAAGAGAAACTGGCTGCACAATGCCTTGAAGATCAGCACCCAAACCTTTGCCCGGTATGAAACCATTCTTTAACATTTCCGAGGCCACCATGACGGATGCAGCAGCTACCTTTGGTGCAGGAATACACTCCCCTTCCGAGACCTTTTCAACTGATACCGCGTCCATGATTTGATAAACCCATGGACCTTTGTCGTCCTCAGCCTCTATGACAGACATAATGGTATTACATGAACTATCTTCCCCATGCACCACAATTTCCTGCCGGTCCCACTCGAATTTGACCATCTGATGCAACGTAGATGGCACTGCTTTTGTTGCATGAATCCAGGCTCGGCCTAACAAGAGATTGTAAGAAACAGCCACGTCGAGCACCTAGAACTCCATAGTAAATTCAACCGGTCCTATCGTCAGTTCCAACACTATGTCCCCTATTGTTTCCTTTCCTCCTCCATCAAATCCTCGCACGCAAATGCTATTCTTATGGATTCTTTCACTGCCCTCCTTTAGCTTGTCCAGGGTGGAGAGAGGGAAAATGTTTTCACTGGACCCATTGTCAATCAGCACCCGGGTGACCACAGAGTCTTCGTATTTCACCGTGAGGTATAGTGCTTTATTACGCTCAATGCCTTCCAACGGCAACTCATCATCAGAGAATGTAACCCTATTGACCTCAAAAATCTTGTTTGCTATTTTCTCCAAATGGTTCACAGAGATATTATTCGGAACATAGGCTTCATTCAGAATTTTCATCAATGCCCGGCGATGCTCGTTTGAATGGATCAATAATGATAGCAATGAGATCTGTGTCGGGGTCTTCCTCAACTGTTCTACAATGGAGTAATCTTGCGCCTTCATCTTCTTCAAGAATTCTTCCGCCTCTTCTTCGGTCACGACTTTCTTTACGGGCGCTGGATTATCTTTGGCAATTTTAGCTTTTCTCATTTCCTCAGGGGCGAAACATCTTCCTGAACGAGTCAGCCCATGAGTTTCACAAACTTCTTCTTTAACTTCCTTTCCCTTATACATTACTGTTACCCGACCGTAATTCCATGGCACGACCTTCTCACTGGTTATTGGTAACTGAATCACTGGCTTGATAATAACCGGCTCCATGCGAGCACCATTTACAATCACAACGGGCTTGGCCACTGCTCCCGGCACCACCACTCTAGCCGGTTGTTGCTTTACTGCAACACTGCTCGAAGGTTCTTTTCCCACCACAACCGGTTCTCGTTTAACTGCAACATTGCTTAAAAACTCTTTCTGTATCACCACAACTGGTTCACTAACTATTTCCTCCACCTTGATCAATGTCCTTCCACTAGTTGATTTCTCATTTGGCCTGTCCTCACTAGCCCTGATCATCATTATGGTTTGCGAAGGCTTCTTGTGTTCTCCCTTTTGTACTAACTCAATCATATGGGTCTCATGATGGGTTGGCCGGGGATTTTGATTGATGTTAGGCGTTTCTGGGGATTGCACCTCAATCCGATGAGTGTCAATAAGCTTTTGCACCACTGTCTTTAGTTTCTAACACTTCTCTGTATCATGTCCGGGGCCCCCCGAACAGTATTCATAGCTTACTGAATGGTCCAGATTTCGAGGAAGGGGATTTGGCATTTTGGGCTCAATTGGATTCAACAGGCCTAGCTGCCTCAATTTGTGAAAAAGACTGGTATATGATTCTCCCAATGGAGGGAAAGTCTTTTGTTTCTATAATCTCTCATTTTTGAAGGCTAGGTTTGGTCGGTGACCTGCTACAGGGGGATTTATGTGAGCTCTTGGGGGTGGATAGGTGTTTTGTGGAGCTGGGTATGAGTTTTGGAGAGCCGGTGCACGCCATTGTGCGACGAAAAAATGTGGATCTGGCGGCGGGTAATAGTGTTGTGGAGGGATATATGGAGTGTATGGGTAATTTTGGTGGTGGGGTCGGGGTTGGTTGTAGTAGGGCGAAGGGCCTCTAGATCTGGACCATGCTCCGGACTCAACAGTTGCAACCTCTTCTTTCTTCTTTTTCCCGAGCACGCCCCCAGTGCCGCTTTGGATGGCCTGGGTGGTTGCTTTGATCGCTGAATAGCTCAAGATTTTATTGGTTTTAAGTCCTTCCTCGACCATTCCTCCCATCTTCACAACTTCATTAAAAGATTTACCAATTGCTGTTACCAAGTGACCAAAGTAAGTCGGCTCCAAAGCCTGCAAAAAGTAATCGACCACCTCGCTTTCTTTCATCGGAGGGTTGACCCTTGCGGCCTATTCTCTCCAGCGGAACCCATACTCCATGAAGCTCTCCCCAGGTTTCTTCTCAAGTTTTATCAGTGACAGGCGATCTGGAACAATTTCTAGATTGTACTGAAAATGGCAGGTGAATTCTTGTGACAAGTCATCCCAGGTATACCACCTACCATGGTCATATCGTGTATACCACTCCAAAGCAGACCCACTCATACTCTAGCTAAAATACGCTATCAGCAACTCATCTTTTCCACCTGCCCCTCTCATTTTACTGCTGAATCTCCTCAGGTGGGCTACCGGGTCATCATGCCCGTCATACAGATCGAACTTAGGCATTTTGAACCCTGTTGGTAACTGAACATCCGGGAACAGACACAAATCCTTATAGGCCACACTGACTTGGCCACCCAATCCTTGCATGTTCCTGAAGGATTGCTCCAGGCTTTTTACTTTTCGAAACATCTCTTCCTACTCCGGGTTCTTAAGCGGCTTTTCAGTTTCCACCGGGAGCTCAAAGTGAGGGGTGTAGGAATATGTCTCAGTAGCGTTAAAGGTAGGATCAGGAGGGTAGTATTGGCTGTCATGAGACTGAAACAATAGCTCACTAGAAGATCTTTGCAGTGTGGCGGGTGGAGGCGCCACAAAGACAGGGGTGATTGGTGGAGGAGGGTTTTGTTTGGGTGGTGGAGCTTGGGAAGGGTATGAGGTGGTGCCATAGCTCTGTTGGTAGAAAGGAAAAGCTGGAGATGAATTCACAGTATGAGGCTCTTGAGACTGAGCCAAAGGTGGGATATAGGCTGGATTGGTGGGATAAACTGGCGTCGGCTGACCCTTAGACCAAGCCTGATGCATTTCAGCCATTTGCTGCCTCAACTTACACATTTCCTCCCTCATTTCATTAACATCGATCACCTCTACCTCTTTCGTGGGGTCCATAATACTGGTATCTGATTCTTGGCCTGCCATTTTCAGCTTGTCTTTTGACCGGGTGTTGTAGGAATGGATTGCCAAAATGCCAATCAACTAACCACATGCCTGGACTCAAGATCAACAACAACTTGGTTAATGGTTAGGGCAGTGACAGATTTAATAACCACAATTTGGAGAATGAATGCACCTAGGTAGTTAACGGATTCTATTATGCATTTGCTCGACTGCTTGCGTCATCCAGGCTTTTATTTCCAACGACAACTTTCTTTCTCTTTTTTTTCTTTCTTTCTTTTCTTGCTTTTTATTTCTTTTCCCTGTCTCCTCTTCAATTCTTGCCTTTGTTTTCTGTTTGTTTCGGTTCTCTCATTCCCTTGATTTCTTATTTTCTCTTTTTTCTTTCTTGTTTTTTCGCTCTTTTTCTTTTTTTTTCCTCTCTTGTTTTTCTTCTTATTTTCTTTTTCTTTTCATTTGGTTACGGTCGAATCCTATGAAGATTGCCTACGTATCATGACCCCGCATGAATCAGACCGGGCGTAGTTCGTGAAAATAAATGTAAGATAGAAGCAAAAATGGAATTTTCAATTTTATTGATAGCAAAAGACTCAAAACTGACAGATTAACACAACTAACAGACTCTGATGACACAAGGAAATACAGACTCCACCGTCAACTGTTCTATTTCAAAAGAAAGATACAGACTCAATCAACTTACAGACTCCTAGTGAAAAGAAAATGCAGACTCAAACAACTAACAGACTCTAGTAGAAAAGGAAATACAGACTCAAATGACAATCATGAATACATTAAAGCTCCTGGTGCTCGCGAGACATCGTTCGGTCTCGCCGCGGACCTATATGCAAGTTCCCTTTGAAGTCTGTCCAAGTCACTCATTATCTGTTTCACAAATATCATCACCGATGCAAAGAAGGTGGTGCGAGTCATGTTCTTGCACACTTGGCATTTCCTAGTAATGTGGTGAGCAACGGTTAAGATTCTCTCTCTGATTCTGCCCTTTTCCTGAAGCAACCGCCCTATCTGTCGGGCCCTGGCCTCCAAAGTTTGCTCGGCTACCTGGTTTTGTTCCTGGAGTTGTTGCAAGTCCATTTCTAGTTGTGCCAATGCCGCGTAGCAATGCTCTCTTTCAATCTTGAATTCTTTTGCCTGTTTGATGATTTTGTTCTCTGTGGCGATGACCCTTTTCCTTAATCCCGTGACCTCATTATCGTATTCTTCTTTCAAGTGTTTAACCATGCGGGCTCGTTCTTCTGCGTTTTTAGCCAATTGTTTTCGAACCCCGGCTAATTCTCTTTCTGCTTTGTTGAGGTCAAAACTGTAGTTATTCACTTTTTGCCTTAGATTTTCTATAAGTTTTGCATCTTTGGCACTCCTGATGGGATCTGCGGATGTTATCTTCATCTTTTGGATTTGGGCTCGTAAGGCTTCATTCTCTTTGGCCAATTTCTTCTTCTCACCCTCATCGGCTGCGGCTTGCACACTATTTTCAAACTGAAGGTCTTGGACCCGCTTTTCCAATTCTCCTTTTTTAGCTTTGTATTCATTTTCTTTAGCTAACCAAGCCCACGATTCTTGTGATGATTCAGCAAACTCTTGGAGGTGAGGCCTTTTGGCCGGCCTTCCAAATGCAATTTCTCTTCTATACCAGGCGTGATAATCAGGTGAAACTTCCCCTTTAGATCGATCATGTACACAGGTATTCGCCGCCAAATATTGACATTCACTCCAGACTTGGCGGACCCTTGCTTCAGGAAACTGGCCATCAGGACCAATCTCAACCACTTGGAGACTAAGATCGCCGTCTTTTGGCACTATTTGGCATCTCCCGAGTTGCCTTAGAACCCGATACAGAGCATACGGATGAATGATCTTAAGACCCATCAAGAGGAAGTGCGGCCCTGCTACTGGCATATATATGATTTCATCAATAGGCAACCATCCGAACATCCACTCTATTTGACTGGCAGTAAGGGACCGAAAGTATGATGTCCAGCCCGTGAATCCTTCAGGCAAGTTGACCCCCTTAATCCTCGTATAAAACTCCTCTATACAGGTTTTCTCTGTAGACCCATAACTCAGGAACTGAGGACGATGGCACATGTGTTCGGTCATCCACATTTGCAACAATAGATTGCACCCCTCAAAGAAGTCTCCTCCGGCTTTGTAGGCTGTAAGAGCACGGAAGATTTCAGCTACTATCATGGGCACAAGAGTGCTTTTGGATTGAGTCATTAAAGTGCTGACGACCCAGCGATTTTTATGTCAATGCTTCCATCTTTCCTCGGGAATACCAACAGCCCCAAAAAGACCACCATAAAAGCAAAACGTCTATGTTCCTCCCATTTTTGCCGGTTTCCTTTGCTACATATCTTGCTTTCTGGGTTATTGAACCCGCCTATGTGGCCATATCTGTGGTATATGAAGTGTGGGGTGCAAAAGCCATTTTCCAAGTCCGTGTTGTGAACCGTCCTGATTATCTTCAGCGAGTCTAAGAATTTGTGTATAGCTACGGTTCTCGGGGCAACCAAGTACTTGTTCCTTAAAGGAACCTCAACACTTCCGATGTACCCAGCTATTTCCTCTATGGTCGGGGTGAGTTCAAAGTCCAAAAAATGGAACACATTGTGTGCCGGGTCCCAACATATGACCAATGCTCTGATGATGTCTCCCCGAGGCACAATCTCCAACAAGCCGGTAAGCCCTTTCAAATACTTGTTGACCTCGTCTTGTCCTTCTTTACCTAGACCGTTCCACCATAGACGCAACTCCAGAGGGATTTTATTCATGATTGAGAAAGGTTCATTTTGAATCGTGCTCATCCTGCACATTTATTAAGGTGATTTAATCACTTATTTTGACCTAGAAGGAAAAAATGACACTATTATTTTTTCAAATTTCTAATTTAAAATAAACAGCCAGTTTTGCAGATACGGCCTTTCAGCACTTCGGGAAGAAGATTTTAAGGCTGTGCCTGCTAACCGTTGAAAATGACCCAAAGTGGTTGTTCTCGCAAAAATAACCTTTCGGCGCCCGTTTAGGGACATTCGGCTATTTTTGACAAGAATGGCGTCACCTGACTTATTTATGGCGAAAATTAAAACTTTGACATTTTTGGCTATTTTTGTAAAAGGGAAGTTGGACCCGATGGGGGTTGCCTACGTATCCCACACCCTGTGAGAATCAAACTGGCGTAGTTCGGGCAAATAAAACTAACTATTTTTAAAAACCAGACTCCTTTTCGTTGGCAAATGCACTAGACTCTTTTTTATATTTTCTCTTTTTTTTAGGGACACATAAAACAAACTACTTTGAAAATAAACTCTTTTTGTTTTTCTTTTCATTGGCAAATAAAAACACTTTTCTTTTTCATTTATTTTTCTCAAAAATCCAGCAGAATTTCTGCACTATTTGGACATTGGTTTTCTCTAAAATAGGTAATTAACTCTCTACACTGCTATTTCTCTTTTTTTTTTTTTAATTTTTCCCAAATATTCAAAAGGTTGTCAGCATGCAAGTCCGGGACAAATAAATGTACACGCAACACATAATCTGCATCAGGACGGTCTTTTCATTTCAGGTTACCTTTCCTAGACGGACCCAACCTCTGTATTGAGTCCCCTAAGTCATATGCATGTGATGCAAATAAGCGTTCCTACTAGGGATCCGACATGAAGTCAAGTTATTCTAGGTTTAGAACCTGGGTATGTGTTCTAGACTGTGTACCCGAGCGGACAACTCGAGTCGAGGAAGGGGCTACGTACCAGGAACCAAAAGGCCATCCGGCTTAGTAACTTGTCTGGCCTCTTTCTTATTTCAGGGTATGACACTAACAGAATAAGGAGTCTCAACCAGTAAGCACATCCCCAAAGATAAGAAGAGAAGGGTTTCGTCACATTTTATATACATTCCAGATAATATCAAAGCGATAAAGCATTTAGCACATTCAGCATGAAACATGTAGGAAAATCAGATAAAGCCAAACACAACAATTATTCTAAGCTCGAATTCTTAAACCCTGAACCAAAGTTCTGGGTTTGTGTCCCCTAGTTGCCAGAGCTGTCACACCTCCTTTTTACTACTCCTGTAAGGGAGTAAAGGAGTTTTTCCAATTAAAGGACAATCGAGACGGGATTTGTTTATTAAGATTCAGAGTCGCCACTTGGGAGATTAATGGTGTCCCAAGTCACCGGTTGAATCCCGAATCAAGGAAATTATTCACTATGTTTAACAGTCCGCGATCCAGAAATCCGAGTAAGGAATTCTGTTAACTTGGGAGATTGTGTTAGGCATTCCCGGGTTCCGTGGTTCTAGCACAGTCGCTCGACTGTCATATTTGGCTTATTTATTTGATTTTAGTACATGTTTTAACTTATGTGATTTTAACTTTGAATTGCTTTATTATTATTATTTAAGAGAATTACAACATCGTGAAATCATGTCTCGAACCGCGTCACATAAATGCACCCGCAATTTTTGACACATTTCGACTTCGTTGAGATTTGGATTTGGGTCACATAAATGTGCACCCATATTTAGGAAGGTAAAATTATTTAAGTAACGGACCTAAAATAGCTAACGTGTTTATTATCTTTGCGGGAGACCGTGAAATTTACTAAATGACACGTCCCGAATTCTAAGGATTTTAATAGGAACATTTAAAGAGGTCCCCACAATTTATGCATTTTATTTGGCGGGGCTCACCTCGTGTTATTATTAAGGGCAAGCTAAAGGAACTACGAATTTCTGTTATGTATTCGTCTCTAAAAATAAAAGAAAATGCCCTAATTAATTAGCATGCTAATGGATCAATACTAAGGTATTCAGATAAGTGTTGAATTTGCACAAAGTAGCCTCAATGAAGCTTCCAGCATTTTGGGCCTTCAGGTTGGCCCAATAAGAAGATGTCCAGTTATGGGCTTTGGGTTAATTGACATAAAATTGGGCCTGAGCCCCCCTTGAAAACGACAGGCGGTCTAATGCAAGTTACTTAACCCTGAACTGGGCTTAAACCGTTGGGCTCCGAGACTGGCCCAAAACAAATAAATCCCGCCCAGCTTTACTAAAGCTAGTCAGTCATGGGCCTTTGCCCAGGCCCAAAGAGGTAACGAGTCAGAAAATGACACTGACTTGGCATTAGTGGAGATCAAAGCACAAAGTTAATTAAGAAAGACTGTTGATCCTTTATCCTTTAGCAAATGCCAAACCAAACGGACTGCAACATGATTTTAAAGCCACTGAAATTGTCCCAATTTATTCTAGTTGCATTCAATAACTTTATGATAAAGAAAACAGTATACATCTACTCATATCAATATGGTATTGACTGTTTTGAGGCTTCATATTATGTCTAATTGATTGGTTGTTACAAATATTCATAAGGCTTACTGGATCAACAACAAGAAGTTAGCATCTACTATCACAGTCTCATACTTACGTTTACTATACTTCCTATTTTAAATATTAAACTAACATAAGCAATTAAACTATGGTGTACTAAGGCTAATATTTAAATGAGCAACCACAAGCTAGTAGTCCACAGTCCCATATAGCCCCAATTAATTACAATGAATATGTCATTAAATCTGAAAACAATATCTATTTCCAGGATAGTTCCCCAACTACGACAAGTAGATCTAGATACACATTTTGAATACAATGGAAGATGAATCTGAACTTAAACATCAGTGGACACAGAATGGATTTAATTCAAATGAAGCTGAAATTATCAGATTTTTATTAAGCTCCACTTCAAATCAGCATCAGTACAATGGCATAGGAACAAATACCTGGAAGTATAAAGTAACAAGGAAAAGAGGAAGGTCAGCAATAATTTAAATCGCAGCAACAGAACTCAGCAGTTTCACAGTAATCCAGGAACAAATGAAGGAGAATAGCACCAATAATCAATAGTAATTCAACCCAGAAACAGTCTCAAACAATCTCAGTAAATGTTTCACACCAAATCAGACATAAAACTAGTCAAAACAGCTTGAATAATACCAAACAAAGTTGAAAATACACCCAGACACACTCTGAAACTTCAGCAGCTGAACACCAGGAATTTCATGCCATTTTCCATATTTATCTAGGCTAGAAATTCGAATCTATAGCTACTACTTGAAATTACTGTAAGAAAAACTCAATGTAACAATACTTTTTTTGAATTTTTTTGTTGTTTTTGTTTGTTTTTTACTTTTTTGAAGGACTAGATCTAGGATTCGGATTTGAAATTCAAATCTTCAGTTTTTTGAAGACTTGTGGAAACTTGGGGGGAATTTTTAGAGGCTGAAACTTGCAAATGAAGGCATTAGACATGCCTTTTATAGGCAAAGCTAAGGGGAAACTTCATATTTTCATTTACATCCCTAGTCCCTCTTTTAATTTTTCAGTTTTACTTATTTGGTCCTTTATTTTCTGACTTCTTTCTCAAGTTATACCACTAAAATTACTGACATTTAAACTAAAGCCCTATTCTAGAAGATTCTAGGGAATTCTAGCATGTTTTCTATTTATGGAATAACTATACTACCCTTATTTTATTCTAAAATTTACTAAACTAGTCTAACTAAACCCCAACCCCTTCTACCCTAGTTAAAAACTACCAGCTATAACCAAATCAATTTAACTAGCCATAACAACCAATTAAACTAAGCACTGAACTAAGGCAGTATTGATAACAATTACCAATTTACCTAAACTAAACTAAACTAAACTAATTAAAACCAGCTAATAACAATAATAGGGAATACTAAAAACAGATTAAGACTAACAAAACCCAAACGAGGTCAATTAAAGACTTATTGAACAAGAATTAACCTGATAATCAAACTAAGATCAGATCTCAGGGCAAATTAGAAACAAACAATCAGAAACCCAACACATAATCAGAACACAAAAAATCAGAACAAAAATGGCAGAAATCAAAACGAAAATTAACCTAGAAATTAACAATTACAGAATCAATTCAAAAATAAGAAATGAACGACCAAAGCTAGACCTAAAGCACTTGAATAAAACTAACTTAAACTAATGATGAAATTGAAAAACAGGCCTATGTTATCAACTAATCATGAAGCAAAATCATGGAATTAATTCACCACAGCATGAGAGAAGAAGAAAAGAAATAGAAACAGAATTGGACAAAGAAACTCACTGTTATGACTCAAAGTTCTGCTGCCTCTCGATTCAAAATTCGAGCGATTCTGGTAATATTTGGATGCCACTGATGGTGGATTCGTCATGAGGGAGGTGAGAAGGCTATATGGTGTGAATTTGGTGGGGTTTGGGAAACTTAGGATTTTGGTCCGAAATTTCAATTTAAAATTCGAACAATTCTAACGGGATTTGAGAGACGGGGTCTGGGGATTTAGAGAAAAGAGGACAAGGGGAATACAAGGTGTAATTTTGATAAAATTTGGACGACTTTGCATTTTGGCCGAAATTTAGATTTGATATTCGAAGCTTTTGGTGGGGATTCGAAGGAAACTATGGGTAGATCTGGAAAGATGAGGTAAAGGAGGTTCAAGGGTGTTAATTTTGGTGATAACGGAGACCGTCCGCCGCCGTGAGGCGATTTCCGGCGGCGGAACACGGTGACTTTACGTTTGGGTCTTTGAGGGGTGTGAAGACGACGATAGGGGGGGGGGGGGTAGGTCAGGGTCCGACAATTTTATATTTATATGACCCCTAGTTTGGAGCCGTCGGATCAAAATACCTCAACGGCCCAGATTAACTCTTGACCATGCGACGTCGTTTTAAGAGATGGGGACCTGGACCGGGTAGTTTAATTGGGTTGGGCAAAATGTAACGGGTTTTGGGGCATTGGCCTCGAAATATGACCAAAAATTGGCCCAAAATGATGACATGTTTCCTTTCCTTCAATTCTATTCTTTTTATTTGTTTTCTTTCTTTTTTTTCTTTTGTATTTGTTTTCATTTATTTCTTTCAGTTTATAAAAATACAAAAATTAAAACTAACAAAACCCGATTTCATCCTAAAATTAACTAATTAATTCTTCCAAAATCAAACAAATCCTAGTTTAAAAAAAAAAAAAGAAAACATAAGAAAATCCGAAATTAAAAGTGAAACAATATAAAAGACTATTTTAAATTATTTTCAATGATGTTAATTAATCTAAAAATCTAGAATTAGGTCCTAAATACAAGCATGCTATTTTGTAAATTTTTTTTTATTTTTTATGACAATTAAAAATGCACACAAAAAGCAAAACACAAAATCACGCAATTAATACCTAAAAATTCAAATACTAAAAGAAAATTTCTAATTTTAATGGATTTTATAGGAGTAATTAAATGAGGCAAAAATCACATGCGCACAGCTATTTTTTGGTTTTTATTAAATGCCAAATCAACAAATAAAAACCCAAATTGGCTTCTAAAACTATATTACTCAATTTCCAAATACCATAAATCCTAATTAAATGCAAACCATGACAATTAAGAGTATAAATGCAAAAAGAACCATTTTTGTTATTTTCTTTATTTTTAAAGTAACTTAACTACTAATTAATCCTAAAATGTGAAATTAAATCCTAAATGCAAATGCCAAGTATATTTTTATATTTTTCATTAATTAAAATGCACAGAAAAAAATGCAAACAATTAACATAAAATGTCACAAAAATTCACAAAATTATAAAATAATGAAAGAAATCATTTTGTTTGAATTTCTGGGAATAATTCATATAGGGCAAAAATCACGTGCTCACAAATGTGAGTTCAGAAGAGATTATGAAATTGTGAAGTCTGAAGTGTTGTTAATCATGTGTGGAGTGTGAAAAAGGTTTGTGCCTTTTATAGTGCAGAAAGCAGGAAGAAACAAGGTAAGAAAATAGTTTGAAAACTGATTGTCAATCAATTACACAAGGCTTTCCTTAATTAAGGGATTCATATTCAAACGAGTAAAACCATTTAAGGAAAGGAATTGAATAAACCCTTTGTGTAAAGCATGCAATTGAGGGCAAATACATAAAGGTTATTTAAGGACAGGGTTTCTGAAATACACAGTTGTACAATTTAAGGAAAGAAAATCAATTAATAGCCAAGCAATCACAAGGTCTGAGATTTGGTATGAATGAACCAAGTCATAAAAGATGAAGAAGGGTTTTACCTAAGTCGAGTCACAGAGGAAATCAGTAAAAGATGGAAAGAAATCAATCAAGCTATATTCAGAAGGAAGTTTACACTAATTGCAAATTTGAAAATCATTTAGAGGAAAATTTATCATACATAAGGAGCATGTGAGCATGAAAGAAGACTATCATCTAAATCGGTAGAAAAAATCCAATGTAGAAGAGTTTAGCAAAAAGTTGAGCATTGTATGAAAACAAATGTCCAAACTCAGCTCAGAGACTCAAAGTCAGTCTGACAGAGTTGAGGGTTCTAAAATAAAACCCTAGTTCGAGAAAATAGAAAGCAAAGAGGAGAGGGCAAGCAAATTGAATCGAGACATGTGTAGAGGTTTCAGAAGAGAACTGAAGCTTCTAACATGCTTCTTTTAGAATTCATGATGCAAACACAGTAGAGGGATTCAAAGAACATAATGGGAAATAGTAGAAGAAACATGATTTTAGAAGAAACTTAACCAAGGTTCAGTAGAGGAAAAATAGTAAGAACACAGTAGGAAAATACAGTAGAAAAATATAGTAGGTGAAACGTATCAGAATATGGTAGAAGAAAAGCATACACGAAAATAGTGTAGAAAACACAGTAGAGAAACATACGAGAACATGGTGGAAGAAAAAGCACAAGAATACAGTAGAAAGCATACGAGAACATGGTAGAAGAAAAGGCATAAGAACACAGTAGAAAGCATACGAGATCATAATATAGGAAACACAGTAAGAGAAACATACAAGAGCATGATACAGTGGAGGCAAATACACACGAATGACAAAGAAAATCTTAAAAAATACTTAAACATTTTTAGAAAACCCTAGATCGGGAAAGAAAGGTTTTTTGAAAGAAAGGTTAGGGAAATCATTTGAAAAATTCAAAGAGAGCGTAGATACACAACGAATCTAAAGAAATCGGAGAGAAACTCAAAGAGTTAGGGTTTCAGAGGAACCCTAGAAATGAGAAAGGCTTTGAGAGGTCATCGATCTGAGTCGGAGAGGTCGGAATCAGACTCAAACAACTATAGTACGCCGGAGCGAGGCTGGAGATGACCAAAAAACCTTGAATCGATAGAGGTCTGGGTGCAAACCTTCGAGGTCTGGCCTCGAATCTTCTGGTATCAGGTGTATAAGAGAAAGATGAGGTGATTATAGGGCCCTCACAGCTTGGGAAGCCATGGTTTCCGGTGGGTCTCACGGTGGAGGTGGTAGGAGACGATTAGGGTTCAAGGAATGTTCGAGAGAGTTTGACGGGGAGTGGAGTGTTTAGAGGCGACTAATATACGAAAGTGATTAGGGTTAAGGGGTGTTGGTAGATTAAAAAAGGAAAGGTGGGATTGTGGCCGTTGATCATTTTGATCAACAACCTAGATTTATTGGGGAGCCGGACGGGTTGGATTAAATGGGTCAGGGGTGGGTTTAAGTTGAAATTGGGCTGGGTAATTTGAAATTGAAATTGGTTTAATTGGGGGGGGGGGGGGGTTGATTTGGGCTACAATTAAAGTGAAATAGGGCTAGTATTTAAATAGCCACTTTTTCCCTTTTTATTTTATGAAAATAGTAAATGATTTCTGAAAATAAATTAAAGGTAATAAATTAATAAATAATATATAAATATTAAATTAAAAATACTGGAATTATTTTTTATAATTATAAACGTAATTAAATCATACGATAGGCTAAAATTGCAATTATATGCAATTTAGCTTTAATAATACTAAATAAATTTGAAAAAATATGTAAAAGTTACCTTAGCTATATTTTGGTATACATATGAGAATAAAATAAGTTAATCACCAAAAATGATAATTTGAGGAATAATGATTGGTTTTGTACTGCTAAAATTAGGCAATAAATTGATTTAAAAATCTTTTAAAAATTAGGAAAAATATTAAAATATTTGGACACACTTATATATGCATACATATGCTATTTTGAAAAGTATTTTGCATATAAAAATATACAGAGAAAAATTGGGTATCAACAGTCCTAAGGATAATCCCTGAGCCGGTAGAGGGAGTCAGAGTCCGGTACCCTAGACTTGGTACTCTTTTTGCTCTTCCAGACCCTGATGGTCACCTTTTTCTTCACCTCGGTATCCAAGGAACCCGAATACTTTCTCTTATTCTTGTTTTCCTCTTCCTTTACGGTAGCCTCGGGCTGTCCCGAAACGGAGGGTTCGACAAGCGAGGAAGGATCCTTGTCCTCATCCAACAGCTTGAGTTCGATGGTTTTAGAAAAACCTGTAAGAAAAAAACCTTACCATGGGAATGTGCCTTCCAATTGCCTTTCGAGAGCGTGTGTTATGCGCGCTCGGAATGTGGCATCTGTTTGGAGAACTCCTCGATTCACCTTGAAGCGGGAAACTATGTTAGGAACTTGGGCAACAACTGCATGGCGACAAACATAGGTAATGAGAGAAAGAATAAAGAGAGAAGACAAATACTCGAGAAGGAAAAAACTTACGGGATGCGTTCTACTTCTCGGGGAATAATAGGAACTCGGAAGGGATAAGGTCTTCTGTTTTCACCCGAACGAACCTCCCTTGCACGCCTAGTCTCTATCCTCGTCGATGCTAAAAAATGGAGCCTTACTTGCTCGACGAACGAGCTTGATCAGTCCCCCTGGAAGATTTGGGGATTATGTAAGCAAAGAAAATGGCCGAGGGGGAACCGAGGTGCTTCGTTGTTATTTATGAAGTGTCGTAAAAGGATAACAATCCTCCAAAAAGACGGGTGGATTTCCCCAAGATACACCTTATATCTTTTGCACATGAAAATGATTACGGGGTCCATCGGGGCGAGCGTGAAAGGTAAGTATAAACGCTTAAGTTACCCTCCACATGCGTAATGATATATCGACCATAGTGTTTCCTCAGTAATAGAGCATATGTATCTCCATGCTCCCTCGCCTCAGTCATGTTGATTAGAGGCCTTTTTGATGTTAAAATCGTTCCCGATAGAGCAGGCCCCGGGTACGAAGCTCTTCACAGGGGGCTCCTAAGCCATCTCTATATCTGTGGTCGGGTTGGAAGATGAAGAAGAGGTTTTCTGAGGCACTGACTTGGAAGGTTTTTCCATCTTAATCTGGGAAATATGAAGGTTTGAAGAAAAAACATGAATATTTAAAGATAGGATGAAGGTATGAAGGTCTAGGTTGAAGATCCATAGGGAATGTATGAGGATTGAAGATGAAGATATGAAGGTTTAAGGAGTAATGTATGAAGATTTGGAGGAGTTAAAAGCAATTAGAGAATTCGAGGGTAAGTTCTGGAATTAGAAAGTGGAAGAAGTGAAAAACGGTCGGAGTTTTTACAGAGGAAGAACAATCAATGCGCGGTGTTTCACATTAGAGGACAGTCAACCGGCGGTTGACACGTGTTCGAAGTCAGAACAACACGACTGATGGGACGATTTGTTAACCCGTCATTTTGGTTGGAACGTGCAAAGGAAGAATTGAGGTCCATTTATCACTTCCCGTCATTTCGATAAACCTACTCTCTGAAAAATGGGGGACTATCTGTGTACGGGTAAAATAGGGGATAAAAGCCCACCCTCATTTCCCGACGAAGAAACAGGGGGAGAGCACGGATCCACGAGATTGTAATCGAGGTCTGAGATCTTTCATATCGAGATTTAGGGGAAGCATACGATGTATCCATCATCGAATGTGGAAAAACAATGCACCCAGGGCCAAGTATAAGTTATAGACCTCGGGGGACACGATGAATGGTAGTGCATGGCAGATAGAGGGTCGTACTCGCCCTCAACCGGATATCACGACGCGAATCTCAATTGTGGGTCAACAATTACCGGAAAAAGAAGAGTTTTACCTTTTAGACTTCTATTAGGACTAAAACTCTCCTACTATATAAAGGTGATGTTTTCTTTTCTTGGACACATTGTAGCCCGCATATCAAAGCAATACAAGTTCATTTTATTCCTTTTAGCTATTGTTAAAGTTTTGCTCATTTGTTTTGTTCTTCGTTCACGGCCAAGCTTGAATCGGGTCCAACCGAGGACAAGGTCGTTAGTTAGTCTAACTTCAGGCTTGGCCATAATATTGCATGGTTTGAACGTTTATTTCATTTCTAACTCATATATATGATATTCTTAATTGTTCGTATTGGATTAAACCACATATCCTTAAAATTGCATTCAAAAATTTAATTGCTACCCAATTTTGGGGGGTAAACAATGGCGTTAAAATGGATGACCCAAATCACATGGTCAATTATTTGGTCAATGGGACCCAACTGTTGCTTGTATCAGATTCACTCCGTTGGGATAGCCGAGCCGAGTGATCTCATTGCTCAGTCTGACTCAGCCATATGGCCATACCCATCCCTATAGGCAACAGCCGGCCGCCTAGGACTCTGCTTTTTATACTATTCCCCTGTCCTTCTATTTTCCCCCTTATCTGAATTTTGATGGATCTCTCCGCTTTACATCTACTTCCTGAAATACCAATAGAGAATATAGGACGAAAAGGAACACACACACTCTGTGTGTGTGGGCTTGACTGACTTTAAAACAAGTGGTAAGTGGACGTGGTGGGCGTGTCAGAAGATAGATAAAAAGGCTGAAAACTTGTGGCTAGTTTTAGCCATGGCGTGGATTGCAATATATGCCAGCAGTTACGCCTCGTAAATACCCAAAATTCTACTTCTTTTACTAGTAATTTCTTCAAGATTTCATGGCAGCGAAGAAACTATATGAGTCCTTTTCAAAGGGACTGTTTGAGGAGGTGCAGCGATGGGGTTCCATGAAGCAGACTGGTGTGAGTCTCAAGTACATGTTGGAGTTTGGCTCCACACCAACTGCCCGCAATTTGTTGATTTCTTCTCAATTCCTTCACAAGGAGCTGCCTATAAGGATTGCTCGCAGGGCTATTGACCTCCAAAACCTTCCCTATGGCTTATCTCTTAAGCCTGCTGTTCTAAAGGTAGCTTCTTTTCTCTTTCCTCTTTTGACGGGAAATCTTTGATTATTCTATTAAAAAACAATTATCCCCGCTATTATATTGGTTCACAAGAAATTGTTGCTAGGTTTTTAATTTTAAACTAATGCGTTCACTGTCTTATCCTTGTGATTAACTGACGATTTATAATTAATTGCTACTTCCGTTTCCTTTTTAGTCAGTTACAAAAAGAATTACCATTTTCTAAATTTAAAAACAATTTGGATCACAAATTTCAAAAATATTACTAAACTCCGTGTAGACTATTTACCCTTTTATTTCTTTTTTTTTTTTCCTCCTACCTCAACAATGTTTCACTCTTTACAATGTGTCCGATGTTTTCTTCCTAGAGTTCTTATAGCAATATATAACTATTTCCCCTGGCATATAGCAAAAAGCTTGCGAGCTAATTTGTCTTCAATGGTCTTTCTAAATTAGTAAATATAGAAAGACCGTTTTCTATATTTACTCCGTTTTCTAAATGTTTGTGCTTGCTTTCTCTATTAGGTCCGTGATTGGTATTTGGATTCTTTCCGGGACCTTAGATCCTTTCCGGATATAAAGGATCAAAATGATGAGTTGGAATTCACACAAATGATTAAAATGATTAAGGTCCGGCACAACAATGTTGTTCCTATGATGGCTTTGGGAGTTCAACAACTAAAGAAAGATCTGGACCTTAAGGTTGATTATAAGGATTTGGATGAGATACACCAATTTCTTGATCGTTTTTACATGTCTAGAATTGGGATACGGATGCTTATTGGTTAGCCTCATCTCTTTCCCGCCTTATATCTACTTTAGTAATAGTATTTATACAATGGCTAGATCTTTTTATTTCATATAAGTAGTAAATTGTGGCAAATATATATGTATGTTTTTTTTAACTTCTGAATTCCTGTCAAACTCAGGGCAGCATGTGGCACTACATGATCCTAATCCGCCTCCTGATTGTGTGGGCTATATACATACAAAAATGTCCCCGCTGGAGGTTGCACGGAGTGCTAGCGAGGATGCCCGTTGTATTTGCTCGCGTGAATATGGAAGTGCACCTGATGTCCACATTTATGGGGATCCAGACTTTACATTCCCGTACGTCATTTGCTTCTAATTCATTCCCATTATCCAATATGCTAGACATCTCTCATCAAGCTGTCCATCATTTTTGTTCCATGGGATTCTGTTTGGCCTGTGTTTCCCTTGTGTTATTGGGGTAGCAAAATGTAAATTAATTTGACTCTTGTAGTTGTGGCAAGTTTTGTTTCCTTT
Source organism: Nicotiana glauca (assembly GCA_026770625.1). Taxonomy (NCBI): domain Eukaryota; kingdom Viridiplantae; phylum Streptophyta; class Magnoliopsida; order Solanales; family Solanaceae; genus Nicotiana; species Nicotiana glauca. Next base: position 62,166 of record MU708512.1, read on the forward strand.
GCTTTATGCCATATATTTTATTCTTTCTTTTCGGGGATCCATGACAGTTATGTGCCAACACATCTGCAATTGATGGTTTTTGAGTTGGTTAAGAACTCCTTGCGTGCTGTGGAAGAGCGATTTATGGACTCAGACAAAGTTGCCCCTCCTATTCGAATAATAGTTGCTGATGGTCTAGAGGATGTTACCATCAAGGCATGGTCTCTTCTCAAGTGCTTTATTTAAGAACTTATTGTGACGGGGCCTTTTTGCTTCTTTGTTCTGGAATTAGTTTTTGCTGGAAGGAGGTCTATCTCACTATTTTCCTTCCCGTCCTTATCAACTCTAGTTCATGTGCTGTGTAGGTTTCAGATGAAGGGGGTGGAATACCAAGAAGCGGCCTTCCCAAAATTTTTACTTATCTCTACAGTACTGCCAGGAATCCCTTGGATGAGCACTCAGACCTTGAAACAACTGATGTGGCTACACTGTCCACGTTGGCTGGTTATGGCTATGGACTTCCAATAAGTCGTTTATATGCTCGCTACTTTGGAGGGGATTTACAAATTATCTCCATGGAAGGCTATGGTATGTTACACTACCTCTCTCCTTGATTGCTAGACTGGAATAAAGTTTGTTATGGTGTTTTTGTGGCTAATTGTGTAATCCTATTTGCTGATCTATGCCATACAAATAAATGTTGTTACTAAGAGAATAACTGGCCTTTTTTACCGGGGCACGCCTATACAAGTTTCAGATATTGATTACCTCAGAAGAATATAAGTAATCTTGTAATATCTAAAATCCTGTGTACACGAGGAACGCATTCTTTCCCTGACCCCACTTGTAAGAATACATTGGGTCGTTGTTGTTGTATATGAGGCACACATTCTTTAATGCCTTCCCACTAGTATTGTTAAATTTGGATTAAAGATTTAGGACAAGTGTTCGTGAAGGTTGTTGAACCTATTATGTGTGCATCTTACGAGACATAATATTGTGCATATGCAGCTATTAGCCATGAAATTTGTTTAACTAATGAAGAGGTATGCTTGATAATCTTCTGTAATTGACAAATAATCTTGTAATTTTCATTATGCGAAAAGATTTATCTATGGTGCCCTAAATTCCAGTAACATGACTTATGTGACATGATCACAAGATAATGTCGAGTCGGTCCGTTTTGAGTGGGATTTAATTTAATGTTAATAAAAAGCACTACGAAATAACATTAAATTTTGGTTTTGTACAGTAGGGAGTAGTAGTAGTACCTGATGTGCACTTTCTCTTTTTACTGCTTTACAGGTACTGATGCTTATCTCCATTTATCGCGTTTAGGAGATTCGCAAGAACCCTTACCTTGATGTTTGATGTTGGGAGATTATGTTTGTTGCGAAGACTCTGTACATATTTCAATTTAAGAACATTAATCCTTGTATCCGAGGATCTATTTATTTTTATAACTAGTATTAGTACGCGCTTGAGGCGTGAAAAAATATTAAAGAATATTATGTGATTTAATTTGTTTGAGCATGTTATATCATATTGCTTGAATTAAATTTCAGCTCCCTTCTTGTTATCCAGTAAAACATGCTAATAAACAAACTTATGAAATTAAAAAAATATTCATAGCCTTCGAATAATTTTTCAGTTCCTCATTTTTTTATTACATAATCTATTATATTTAGTATTACTTCAGTTGTTATTATGTGGTTTAGCTTGTCATTTCATTTAATATTTTTGTTTAAGTATTCTCTTTTTGATAGAACATAGATATATGTTTTTCTTACTCCTAAACATTTTCATTTACTTTTTATTGTCCCTCTTCATTTTTCTAAAATTATTAATATTATTTTTGAGTATTTATTTATTATTTTAACTAATTCAAACTATAGATATCTACACATTATTTCTATTCCCACACTTTGTGTAATTTTTTATATCATATTTTAATTGATTATCCTCATTAATAAATTTACGTATAATTATAGTAATATTAAATTTTTAATACCAAAATTGTGAAGTCAAGTTATAAAATCCATTGAAATTTTAAATAATTACATATTTTTTGGCTGTAAAGTTGCTATCATGTGACCAAGATGTTATGCGTTCGAGTCATGGAAATAGCTTCTTGCAGAAATGGGGGATTTGCATCTATACCCGCTTTTTGTGTCACGTTTTAACTTGTGCCTGCTTTGCAAAAAAAAAATTATAAACGTGCCCGCTTTTTCGCATAACTTTAGCATACGAGGTTGAAGTAGCAAAGACAATCACCCAAAACTTAAGCATTTTAGTAGAAGGGCTTGAAGTAGCAAGTGTGCTGAAGTTTTTGTTTGTAATTACTGAACTTAAGCATAGTAGCTGAAATTTTGTTCTCTATTTGCTGAAGTTTTTGTTTGTAATTACTGAAGTTTTTGTTTTTGTAACTGGCGAACTTCAACTCTAAAGCTGAAATTTTTGTTTTGTAACTGGCGAACTTCAGCTCTAGAGCTAAAGTTTTTGTTTTTGTAACTGGCAAACTTCAGCTTTAGAGCTAAAGTTTTTGTTTCCTTTCTCCCCCACTTTAACCCTCTTGTCACTAATTACATACCTTGCTCAATAGCAACAAAAACACCACATCCGCGCACGCACACAAATTGCACTTGCATAATAACAAGTTTACCTAGTAATTATTTTCACAGAATTTATGTTTATAACAACAACCCGTCAAAGCCCAAACATTGTTAAATGCCATAAAAGGTGAAAATAACACTAATCAGAACAACAATTAAAAAGATATCAATTTGAGTATTGCGATCAATATTAATAATAGGTGACATTACACTGCAAAGTTTATTTCCTTCATTGTAGGAAGATAATGACAAATTTGTATTTTGATTTTTATTAATGAAAACTAACCCTAGACTCTTGCCTAGCCGATTACCAAAAAAAAAAAAAAAAAATTAAAAAGATGAAGGAAAAAAAAACAGTACTTCAAACCCAAACTCAATTTTTAACAGACGCAATCCTCGAGAACAGAAAATCAAGGTCCAAAAGAAAAATGAAACATATACACAAATAGAGGTTTTTGCAATCATCCCGTGAACTGAAGTTCCATAGCAGCACCAACAGCAACAGAAGAAAGAAGAAGAAGAAGAAAACGAAGGAGGAGCAGAAAGGGGTTGAAATTATTTAAAGAGTGGGTACAAGTTAAAAATTTTAAAAAAAAATGGGTATAGGTTAAATGGGGGCGACCAAATAGGGCGCCCCGTGCAATTTTTACTGCAGAAATGCAGGATAAGGCTACGTACAATAGACCGTGTTGGTCTGCCCTTCCCTGGACCTCGAGCATAGCGAGAGCTTAGTATACCAGACCGCCCATTTTTTATTTTTGTATTTTACGCAATAAGCACCTAAAATTTTCTTCTCTTTTATTTTCAATATAAAATTTTAATTTTTGGTTTTTTAATTTATTTAATATTTACTTTTTACTTGGAAATTTTTATTATTTGATACTTTTTATTTTTGACTTCATCTGTTAACATATCAAATTATGTGGTATTGTCTTTATACATGACTTTTCTCGTAATAATTTCAAACATAATTTCTCATCTAAATTTAAATAAGTATTATCTTCTATATTTTTACACTTAATTTTTTTCTCTTTTCTATTCATTGTCTATCGTTATTACTTCATTTGTACTTAGAATTGTTATATATTATGATATAATTTTTCTATTAGCTTGTCACTTGGCTTAATGTCCTTGCTTATTATTTTTGTTTTGTATAATATAGATAAAAGAATTAACTTCTGAAATTTAATTGATCAGAATTATTAAATAGTCTAAATATTTCAATAATATTTTTCAAATTGTAATATCCGCCATGTTAGTGTTCAGTTTAGTAACATCTCCCTATGGCCACAAAAGATCAACTTACCTAAACTTAGCCACCCAACATTCCCTGTTTGGCTTTCCTATTTCAGAGGAAATCCATGCATTTTCTATGATAAAAGAAGATGAGACAAAGTGACTAATCTACCTCATTCTCCATGCTTCTTTCCCTTTTCATCGTTCCAACATCACCATCATATATCCTATTTGCAATTTATTGTTTAGTTTCTTGAGAATAAAACCACCAATAAGTAATAGTAGTATATATTTTCTAACAGATACTTTCGAATTCTCCATTCTAACTTGCTTTTCTTTAACTTCAACAATCAAATACATGCACAAAAAAGAATAAAGAATGAAAGGAGGAAAGCTTGTTGCATTCGGATTATCGCTTATCGTTGTTGTTGGGGTAGTCATTGCTGTTATCGTTGGCACTAATCGTGCCAACAACGACTCTTCATCCCATGATGACAAGGACGATAAGGTGCTCGCGACCACATCCAAATCCGTTGCTTCCATTTGTTCCCAAACGGACTATAAGAAAGCCTGTGTGAATAGCCTTAGCTCCATGGCCAACAACCAAAGTGCCACCCCAAAGGACTTTATCGTGAAAGCCATTGAGGTGGCCATTCAGGAAGTTAGAGCTGGAATGGATAGGTCTGCCTCCATTGGCAAAGCAGAAGCACATGATCCCTTGCAAAAGATGGCCACTGAAGATTGCAAGGACTTGTTGCATTTTGCCATCGATGAGCTTCAAGCATCCTTCTCCTCAGTGGGCGACACCGAACTCCATAGTATTGCTGACAGGGAAATAGAGCTCAAAAACTGGCTCAGCGCTGTCATCTCTTATCAACAAACCTGCATGGATGGTTTCACTCAGCCAGAACTTAAAAATGCCATTTCTACCTCCCTCTTAAATGCTACACAGCTCACGGATAATGTTCTTGCCATTGTCGCTTCAATCAGTGAAATCCTTTCCGCATTTAATATCCCCATTGGGAACTCGTCTACTACATTATCAGCAACAACAGCAACATCCCGACGATTGCTTGAAGCTAATAACGATGATGAGGAGGCGGTCCACAATACAGAGAATGGATTTCCTGCATGGCTTCCGAGTGGTGATAGGAAATTATTGGCTGCAAGAAACAACAACCCTCAATCACCGCCAAACGCTGTGGTAGCTAAGGATGGCTCTGGACAATACAACACCATTGCAGCTGCTCTTGCTGCGTATCCTAAGAACCTTAAAGGCAGATACGTCATATATGTAAAGGCCGGAATTTATGATGAATACATAACCATTACAAAAGATCAAGTCAACATATTCATGTACGGAGATGGACCTCGAAAGACAATAGTCACAGGAAAAAAATGCAACCGTGATGGCGTCTCTACTTACCAGAGTGCTTCCTTCAGTGAGCTTTTTAATTTTCTTTTTCTCATCCCCTCTGTCTCTTTTCTCATAAAACATGAAAATGAATAGACAGTTAAAGATTGCTAAAGAAGAAGCAAAAAACATTCAGATAGAATCCAGCCATGTCGATTTCGTGCAGGGACAATAATTTTTTTCCCCTCTGAAACTGACTCGAATTTACTATTTTCAGGTGCCGTTGGAAATGGATTTATAGCCAAGTCCATGGGATTTCAAAACACAGCAGGACCTGAGGGGCACCAGGCGGTAGCCCTTCGTGTCCAATCAGATATGTCTGCCTTCTACAACTGCAGAATGGATGGATATCAAGACACTTTGTATGCTCAAACACACAGACAATTTTATCGCAATTGTGTGGTGTCAGGTACAGTTGATTTCATCTTTGGTGACGCAGCAGCTATCCTCCAGAACTGCTTAATTATTGCAAGGAAGCCAATGGACAATCAACAAAATACAGTGACAGCTCAAGGAAGAACTAATATTCGGGAGACCACAGGTTTAGTAATCCAGAACTGCCGCATTGTTCCCGAACAATTACTGGAACCTGTGCGTTTCAAGATTCCTACCTACTTGGGACGGCCATGGAAGATGTACGCAAGAACTGTGATCATGGAATCAACTTTGGCAGATTTCATCCAACCTGCAGGTTGGATGCCCTGGTCCGGAAACTTTGCCCTCGACACATGTTACTATGCTGAGTATGGAAACCGCGGTCCAGGAGCCAATACCAACAATAGGGTCAAATGGAAGGGATTCAAAGTCATCACAGACAAAAACGAAGCCCTTCAGTTTACAACTACTCCGTTTATTCAAGGAAACCAGTGGTTGGGATCCACTGGTTCCCCATACTACCTTGGGCTGAAAAACTAGGTGACAATGGCATGGAGTAGAGCAGTAGAGAGAAGGAACCACATCACCAATAAAATCGTAGAGAGCCTGCAGCAAGGTTCTAAATTAATTTGTAGTAGTATGTAAGTTTTCCTGCTTTTTCAAGTTAAGGCAGCTATGAGGGTGAGAGGATAGACCTAAACTGCCATCCCAACCTTTACCTGAACTTGATTAGTTCAAGAATCAACCTACTATACCTTGTAATTGAAAAAAAAAACGAGCCTACTGTTTCGAAGACTGTCACAGTATTCATACTCATTAAACATTGTCCTTTTTTTTTTGGTTTTCTTTGAATATAATCAGGCATGATATTAGTGTAGCAAAATGCTGTCAATTTTGTTGCCATACAGTTCGTCACTCCTAAGAGGCCATCCATGGCCATGGCCAGGAATGTTCCATCTCAAAACAGTAGCCCAAAGATAATAATTGATTTCAATACCATTTTCATAACCAATGAGCTTTTCCTAAATGTGTCGTACCAAACAAATTACGATTTCTGGCCATTTATGCAACAACATAGAACTGATTGTTATTCCAATAATTTGGGATGTTGCAGAAAGACCTAAATTCTTACAGTTCACATCATAGTAATCAACAATCAACATATGTCGAGAATCTTTTGAGAGACGCTAAAATACAAAGCGGGAGACATGATATAGTCTGACCAATGAGAGCTCAGAGACAATTTCCACATGATGGAACAATTTGAGTTTCTGTGTTGGAAGATTATAGTGGTAAGTATTCCCGCCGGTCACGCGGGTGATCCGGGTTCGTTCCCGGTAATGACGCCAAAATTTTATCACGCCCAACTATGCCTTATAAAAAGGATTAAGCGACCGTTACAAATATAATCCAGTTTACACACTACAAGAAAGTATAGAATTTGCAACAACGTTTTAGCAACAATTAAAATATTGTTGGCTAAAATTGATAAATGACAACAACTCAATAAAATTGTTGCTATAACATAGACTTTTTGGCAACAAAATTTTCTTGTTGGCAAACATGTTAATTTTGTAGCCATATGCTATATGATTTTGATAATAAATTTTAAAATTTTAAAATGGCAACAACGTTCTAGCAACAACTATAGCATTGTTGCCGAATTTCAATAAATGGCAACAACTAGTTTTAGTTGTTGCAAAAAATAGAATTTTTAACATAATAAAATTAAATTATAAATAGAATTGGCAACAATAAAAAAGTTTTTGTTGGCAATACACATTAAATTTCCAGATACGTGAATTGTGGCCTAAAATTTCAATTTTCCGCCAAAAACAAACACGGCAAAACCAAAAACCTTTTAATTACTTTCCCGAATTTTTTGCTCTCTCTAGTAACTATTCTTACTAGGGTTTTTCTTATCGATTCTAATTCAAAGAGGTCTTCCCCTGTTGTTTCTGCTGATAAGAAGAACTGTAAGAGGATTTGTTGCTGCTGATCGGAGAGAAGGACTTGTTGCTGCTGATCGAAGAGAACGGTAAGAACTCTGATCCATCTTCTGTGATTGTTATTTATATGTAGACTTCCAAGTCCCTTATGGTAACCAGCGAGAAACGGAAGAACTCTGCCTACCTCTTTTCAAAACAAAGGAAAAGAGAAGAAATTGTTCCACATTAAACGAGACCACACGATCTTAGTCTTGGAATACCTAGCAGCAATTGGGTTTGAAGTGGTCTCTTAAAACGGACAATAAGAAAAGAAGAAAAGTGAAGTGTAGACATTGTTGCTATAGTGCGGCTTTTAAGGTTGATAATTTGATGTCTTAATTAAAAAAGAATTCGATAATTAGTGAGCAGAATTCAAACCACCAGCTCTGTTTTTGCACTAGAATCTTGGAGAATTTCGTCGCTTGAAGTACTTAATTGGGTATGAGCATCTTAAATTCTTCTACGCCTTTCTCCTATAATTTCATATGCTTCAGAATGAAACTTTGCATAAGTTTTTATTTTATCGTTGTCCAGATTCTTGTTCCTTGCATTAGTTTTTTGTTTTAAAGTTTGTCCACATTCTTGTTCCTTGCATAATTTTATTGTTTTAAAATTTATCGAGATTCTTGTTCCTTTTTTAACGGACCTTTTTCTATTGTTGCAATAACATGAATGTGATATTATTTCTTCGAAGGATTCTGTAATACAATTTATTGGCATACATATTATTATGCCAATAAGGTGTGTGGGTTGTGGCCTAAAACATTCTAATTTTCCACGGAAATCAAACGCGGCAAACTTTCGCTTTTAATAACTTTTTTCACATTTTTAGCGCACTTTCTAATAACTATTCTGCCTAAGATTTCTCTTATCAACTATTCTTGAACGAGCTCCTTCTCTGTTGCGTTCTGTTTGTTGCTTCGTATTGCTGTTGATTGGAGAAGAACCGGTAAGAACTCTATCTTTAATTGTTTTACCCCATTACTGCTTCAATTGTTGAATAGCTTCTCTTGTTGCAATATTACAAACTCCTGTAGCAAGTGCCCTATCCTCCATCTTCTGTAGACTGTCTGCAGAACAATCTGCAACATCTGATGAAACCTTAGCTACAGAATTGTCTCTAATTGTTTGTTTATCTCCTTCAATTTGCTATTGACTAACTACTGTTTCTTTTGTTTCTTCACCTCCTTGCTTACCATCTTTTTCAGCTGAAACCTTAGCTAATTGTCCAGCTCTTTTAGTGTTCAAATAGTCCCTTGCATCACCCTGGAGTTTTTCAGTAATTGGACCATCTGCCTCGACCATACCATGACCATTCTGAGATGATTCCCCTATTACTTCCTCTGTATTCACCTTTTTTGCTGCTTGTTTTTTCATAATTTCATCATGTCCTTGATGCTTACAATAAGTACAGTATTTAGGGAGATTGTCATACACTATTTCTGGATGGTATACAATATACTTACCTGTAGCTCGATCTACAATCTGCAGCTTTACCTTCTTAGGATGTTTATCCAAAAGATCGATTATAACCTTAACTCGAGTTGCACTAGGTCCCATTTTTTTCCCATATAATTGATAATAAAAAATAGAAAGAAGGTTAATCATATATTTTTACTTTTATATTTTATTGTAGGTAAGTACATGATGGATAAGAGCTGGATATTCATTAAGAATAGGACGTTACCTCAATACTTGAATGGTGTCGAACAATTTTTAACCTTTGCATTTTCTAATCCTAATGTTGGTGTAAGAATCCAATGTCCATGTATTAAGTGTAATAATGTTCTTTGGAAAACACGAGAAGAAGTGAAGACAGATTTACTTAGGCGAGGAATTGATTCAACATATGATAGGTGGATTTATCATGGAGAGTCGGGTTCATCTTCGGATGATGGAACAAATGCTAGTGTACATTCAGATATAGGAAATGATGATGCTTTCACTTTGGAAATGTTGCATGACTTGTATCGTGGTATTCCCACTGATAGTCATGAGTTTGATGAGAATAACGAGTCTAGTTGCGAAGATCCTAATGCAGAAGCTAAAATTTTCTATAGGTTATTAAAAGATGCAGAGCAAAAGCTATATGCTGATTGTGAAAAGTTCTCCAAATTTTATTTTGTAATGCGTCTTTTTTCAAATGAAGTGTCTACATGGCTGGAGTAATACCTCATTTGACTCTTTATTGAAATTATTGAGTGATGTTTTACCCAAAGAAAATGTACTCCCGAATTCTATCTATGAAGTTCAAAAGATAATTAAAGGTTTGGGTCTAGATTATATGAAAATAGATGCATGTGTTAATACTTGCATTTTATATAGAAAGGAATATGCGAATCATGAGCAATGCCCTAAATGTGGTGAAAAAAGATGGATGGTAAGAAAGGGAGGAGATACCGATAAAGATGTTTCTTTAGGAAATTTGAATAAGAGAAATAAAGGAATTTCTAGAAAGATTCTTAGATATTTTCCTATAATACCAAGATTACAATGATTGTTTATGACAAAACGTACCGCTGAAGATATGAGATGGCATAAAAATAAACGAGCTGATGGTGGAGTTTTACGACATCCAGCTGACTCATTGGCATGGAAATTTTTTGATGAATTGTATCCAAATTTTGCTTTAGATCCACGTAATGTAAGGTTTGGGCTTGCTTTAGATGGATTTAATCCTTTTGGTTCAATGAATAATGCTTATAACATGTGGCCAGTAATCTTGATCCCATATAATCTCCCCCCGTGATTATGTATGAAACAATCAAATCTTTTGTTGTCTTTGATTATTCCTGGACCAAAAAGCCCTGGTATGGATATTTATATGTATCTCCAACCCTTGGTAGATGATTTGAAAATATTGCGGCAGAGTGGAATTGAGACTTATGATGCTTTTATGAAACAAAATTTTTTCTTGCGTGCTTCTTTGTTGTGGACAATTAATGACTTTCCACCTTATGGTATTTTGTCCGGTTGGAGCACCAAAGGTAAATTAGCTTGTTCGATTTGTCATATACACACTTGTTCTATTTACTTAAAACATGGTCGAAAGCAATGTTATATGGGTCATCGTAGGTTCTTGGAAATAAATCATCCCTATCGTCAGAATAAAAGTTCTTTTGATAACACAAAGGAAGAAAGACTTGCACCACAAGCTTTGAGTGGAGATAATGTGCTTGCACAACTTAATACATCCTCACAAGTGTTAGTTGACGGCAGCACAAGAAAAAGAAAACGAGATGCTATAAGATATGACAATTGGAAGAAGAAAAGTATATTTTTTAAACTCCCATATTGGAGGACTTTATTGTTGAGACATAATTTGGATGTGATGCATATAGAAAAAAATATCAGTTAAAGTGTGATAGGAACGTTATTAGATATTGAAGGAAAAATAAAGGACACATTAAAATCTCAGTTGGACTTGCAAGAGATGAAAATAAAAAATCCCTCCATCCAATAAAAAGTGGGAATAAATACATACTTCCTCCAACAAACTATACAATGTCTAAAACTGAGAAGATTCAATTTTTTCAGCTCATCAAAGAAGTCAAGTTTCCTGATGCTTATGCTTCTAACATTAGTCGTTATGTCAATTTTAAGGAAGCAAGAATTTTCAGACTTAAAAGTCATGACCATCATGTTCTTTTTCAACGTATTTTCCACTTATCATCAAAGGGATTTTTCCAAAGGATGCATATTATCCATTAGTTGAATTGTCATTATTCTTTAGTGATTTGTGCGCTAAAGAGTTGCATGTGAAAAAGTTAGATCAACTAGATAAAAGTATATGAATGACAGTTTGTAAATTAGAGCGTGTGTTTTTGCCAACATTCTTTGATGTTATGGTTCATTTGGCAATTCATTTGGCAATGGAGGCAAAGTTGGGTGGTCCCGTTCAATTTCGATGGATGTATTACATTGAAAGATTGGATTCTTATTCCTCTAAACTATTCCTTTAGCTTCCCTTTTAGTTGAAATTTGTTGCAGAACTGATATATTTTTATGTCATAGATTTTTGTTCACCTTGAAAGGTTATATACGAAATAAAGCTCGCCCAGAAGGATCAATTGCTGAGGGATATCTTGCTGAGGAATGCATGATATTTTTTTCCAAATATTTGACTGATATGGAGACAAAGAAAAATCGTCCGGATAGAAATTTTGATTCTTCTAATATAGAACCCAATGGCTTATCTATATTTCATCGTCGTGGTAAGCCATTAGTAGGAGGTACTTGGATAAACTTGAGCACTCATGAAATCAATCAAGCTCATTTTTACATCCTCCAAAATTGTGAGGAAGTCAGACCTTGGATGGAGTAAGATACCTTTCACTTAGTTTACATCCTATTATTCTTATGAATCTCTCAACAACTTTGATGTAATGTTATTTGTTTTGATTTTGATTAAATTCTCACAATCCATAGGCAACACTTAGAAATATTAAGGAAGGAGAATAATAGAAATGTTTTCAAGAGGCACAGGGAGGAATTCCCTTTGTGGTTTGAGAAAAAGATAAATTATATTATTTGATGCTAGTTTATCTTTAATTTGTAAATTATATTTTTTATGTAGTATTAATGTTTGTGAGTTTGTAATTGAAATATTATAGGTGGTAGAGTTAAAAGAAAATGGTGATGGCCGAATTACCAATGGATTACTAGCTTTGGCAAGACCTTCAGATCCTCGTGCTTATTGCCATAATGGATATATCATGAATGGGTATAGGTTTCGAACAATGGAATCTGAGTTAGGTTTGAAAACCCAAAATAGTGGTGTAGTTGTGAAGAGCGATGAACATACAGAAAATGTTGATTATTATGGAAAGATAAGAAAGATTTTAGAGATACAATATTTGGATAATAATTCAGTCATGTTATTTCAATGTGACTGGTTTGAAGTTCCTACTCAAGGTCGTAGCCAAAGTAGAGGTTATTAAAGGGATGAATATGGATTCATATGTGTAGATGTGACACGACTCCATTATACAAATGATCCATTCATTTTAGGCTCACAAGCTCAATCACATAAGGAAATTCTCAATATAAGTATACAAATAAAGTATATTGATAAACCAACTTTAGAAAAGGTGACTCTGAACATCCCTTGGTTTATTGGCAGCCAATCAAAATTCTATTTTAACTAAGCTCACTTAAGTTTGTTTTGAATTCAAGACACCTTCCAACTTCAAGACACACAACATAATCGAGATACCATCCTTAAAACAGCTAATAATTTATATAGATATCATCGTAGTAGGCTCCATGATCATTTCAAGAAATATGCTACAAAGGAGGAATGCTTGCAGAACATGCCAGCCGATGTTAATGAAGTTGAATGGAAATTCTTGGTTGAATATTTCGATTATGATACTTTTAAGGTAATTTATTAGGATACGCCAAAATTAAATTGATTTAACTTTGTAAATTATTTATTTTCTTGCTCTACTTCTTATAGTTCTATCAAGAAATATATTTATGGATTCAAATTCAATACAGAGAATGAGTGAGCGAAACAAAACCAATAAGGAAAAACAAGAAATAAATCATATTTGCGGCAAAAAATCCTTCCAGGCAGTATCTTTTGAACAGGTAACATATGTCTTTATTCTGATGAATTTTAATTATTTTTTATTTAATAACATAATTTGATTTGTTTTGATAGATAAATACAAGCACTAGAAAAGAAAAAAACATGCAAAAACTTTGGGAATTGACTCACATGAAGAACGGACATTGGGTTAATGATGCCTCTGCTGAAGTAAATGTACGTGCGAAACTCTTATCCTTATTCTTAGAATGTGAGCCGTAAAAATAAATATTGAAAGTTAAAGCTTGTATAAATTTGTAGCATAAGGTGAATGAATATGTTGCTGAACAAATTTAAGAAATTGAAGAGGATACTGATTTGGACCTGATTGTTAATGCTGCATTTGTGAAAGTTATTGGAGAAACGTCAAGTTATTACCGTGGTCAAGGATATGGAGTTAATTCAACAAGTAGAAGATCCATGAATGGAATTCAATAGAAACTGCAAGCACAACAAAAAGAGGTGGAAGAAGAACGCCGTAAAAGAGAAAATGTAGAATGCCACCTAAAGGAAGTAAAGATTCAACTTGAGGAGGAGCGGAAAAATCGAGAAGCCATGGTGCATGACCAAAAACTATTGAAATAGAGCATGATGGCACTAGCATACCATATTCTAAGTAATGAGGGATTTCAATTACTTGGCAATTTTTTTCGTTCTATTTTTTTTATAAATAAAATTCACTAGGCAGTGTCTAGGGCTAGTTTTTATTTATCTAATCAAAAAACAAACACAATGTCAGGATGTCTTACACAATGAAAGAAATTAACTTTGACTCTTACATATGTCCTATTATCAATATTGAGCAATGCACTCAATATTAATATCACAATGTTCCTTCTAATCATATAATTCAAAAGATATGTAAAAATTAGCCACGTACTGTCTTCCAAACTGTACGATTTATGACTTGTGTGTTTTCCAATTCTTTGATCAACTTCCCATTGATAAATGAAACGCGAGCATAATATTCTCATTGTAGTCTTTTTCTGATCCGCATCTGTATCACTAATGGGACTATGAAATCCAACTTCCTTCATGATTAGAGCTGCATCTAGCTCCCATCAAATGAATTCCTGCCTCCTTTATATTGAGTGAGCATGTACAGCTGCAGAATTGCCTCATATAGTTCCTTGCTTCCCTCTGTTGTCTGTCGTGTTTGCAGCCATTTCTGTATCAATTGCACAATCGTGTACATCCATCCTTTGCCTAAAATTGGTTGTTTGTCAAGCTGCCTCTAGTATTACTTCTTGTGTGACCTTTCTTGATTACCACTAGCCTCTAGGACTGCATTATTTGATCCCCAACTGTCCAGATGATTGAGCATTACAATTCTACCCATGCTTGTGCCTCCTACTGTTACTCCTCCAAGGGAGTGATCAACTAGCGCTAATACCACCCTTTGAATTTGTAACAAATAAGAGGGCATATGTACAATAGTTTCCCCTGCAAAAAAGAACACATTGTTAGTATAAATATTTCCCATCATTTCCTCCTCCTTTAGGATTTGGATCCGGTAATCTGCAGCATTATGATGTGCTGCATATTGCATTGCCTGACTCCCTGTATGAGGGTCTGAAAATGATTTGACCATTGCACTGATCCACCAGTTGATTCGACTAGTGTACCAGCAATACTCATTCTTAGATATGCTCCTTTTAATGTGCCTTCTGTGAGCTTGCTTTTGTTTGCGTACATTCAGATCCATGAAACATGTGTCCACTATGTTTGGAGTGTTAATTTGAGCTTGCATAACTCCCAGTTTAGGCTACATTCACTGCATGAATTTTGTTCTTTTGGATCGTTTCATATAGCCCCCTCCAAAATTAAAGACTTCAAATATTATGTCCTTTCAGTAGCTGAAGAAAGTACCTTTTCTTCTTAAAAGCAAACTAATATGATTTCACTACACATATAGAACTTTTAAGTTTCAGAGTCCAGAAAATAACTTAAAGTTATAAATGTCTCTTTCTTTTGGCAACTATTTGTGCTATGCGACAATAATTCATAGTAGTGGATTTGATGAAAAAAAATCATTGATTACATGAATGCAAGGAGTAAAACTATTTGGATTTTAACTCGTATATACTGACAGTACAAAAATTCTACTCCACTGATTTGTATGACAGATTAAGTTATGTAGTTATACTATGTTTAGCAAAATGGAGTTTCTACTGCAATTCTCAGCATTATTTTAAATTTAAGTGGTTCTAATGATGCAAGTTGTTCATGACTTATGGATGACATCACGGTCAGAAAACTTCGTCTAACTCTTGTAAAAGTAAATTCCTTGGTTGATATTGTTTACTAGCATGTTTGCATTATATTTTCATCTAGTATCTTGTCGCTCCCGCCACCACCATTCGTATCATGAACTTAACCTTTAGGTCTCATAAATAAATTAGTTGCTGGCTTTGTGAAAGTCACCTTTGGCTTTGTTTCAATCTTATACTGGGCAGTTTTACTAAAAGGCAATGGAACTTGGTTGCCACAAATCCCCCTTGCTTTATTGTTTCTTTCAACCTGCATAATTATTTAATTTTCTAAATCAAGAAAGTTGGTACTGATTTGTGATTCTGAATTAATTAAAGTAGTTCCAAAAGAAAAGTTGCTTGATCTTAGACCTTTGAAAGGTGATGTGCTTGTTCTTTGGCTTTATAATTCTCTGTTGTAATTTTTTTGAGATTGTTAGTTTTTATTTTTTTTGACGAGTTCTTGTTTACTGCTATTATTATAGTTTTCGACAGTAACACTACCATAAAAAGTTATTGTATATGAAACTCCCTTGATCAAAAGGAGTTTACTGATCTCAAAAGTCTTTTATTATCTTAAAATTCAAGTTATCTTTTCCTTTAGAGTCAAAAGATCAGTTAATTATAATAACTATCACAATAGTGTGTTCTGATTACTACTTACTAGTAGCAGCGTACAAAAATATATAATTTTGTCCATCATACTTAATTTTGCTCCAATCTAGTCACGGCCACACACACACAGAGAAATATATATATATATATATATATATATATATATATATATATATATATATTT
>MU708512.1:79895-96181 GCA_026770625.1 Nicotiana glauca
ATATATATATATATATATATATATATATATATATATATATATATATATATATATATATATATATATATATATTTGTGTACTTTATAGATTTTTCTTATAAAATATAGTTATAATTTATCTTCTTTTGCAGGGTGAGCATGAGTAAACCAACATAACTGGCAATATGGTTCATCAATGTACAAGTTGCTGGAAGAAAATTTGCTTTTAAGGTTGTTATTAGAATAGAAATTATGACTTTTGGAGATGTTCTTGTTCTTTTTTTAAGTAAAAATATATGTTTTAGTGGTATTTAGTTTTTGAAAGTATGTAAAAAATACTTAGTGCTTCAGTTGTATTGACTTTTGCAAATATATATCATATATCAATTTATATATATTTGTGGTGTTTTAAAAGATAGAAAATGTAAATTGTATATGTAGCAACTACATATTTATTGTTGCTAGTTGTACAACAGAAAATGTAATATTATTGACAAAAAGTAATTTTTTGGCCATAATAATACTTGTTGCTAAAAGCCTTTATAACTATATTAACTACCCTCCCGCCAATTTTCTTGCCACAAGTAATATTGTTCCGAAAAAATAATTATTTATCGCAATAATAATTGTTGTTGCTAAATAATTTCATAAGCTACAACCGTGTGACCAAAATATAATTAATGGCAACAACATTCTTTGTTGCTTTATAATAATATTTTGCAACTACATCTTTTGTTGTTGCAAAAACGTTTCCCATCAGCATTTGTTGCAACGGCATGCAACAACTTTTCAGTTGTTTCCAAAAGTACTTTTCGCAACAATATGCAACAAATGGCAACAAAAAAATTTGTTGCAAATTCATATTATCTTGTAGTGACAAGACCGGAGCCGAATCCCACAGAGAACTAAGACTTAGCTACAAATGTTCAATATTGCTAAGAAGACAAGCTCGAACAATTCCTATGTTATAAATATTAAGATTCTTGTATCTAATTAACTAAATAATTAAAGTAGCAAAATTAACAACTAAAGATACTAAGGGTTAGAGACAAGATTAAGGAGGTCTAGAGTAATGATTTCCCTTATTGTCGGAATCCTTCCCGCTACGTTTTCTATAAATTCGCCTAAGCATTCTCTACCGATCATGAGCTCTCTAACCATCGTAACTCTCTCCCGAGTAATTATGTGACGACCCGACCCGTCGTCTCATGTGTTACTGTCCCATTTTTTCAGTTTATTGCTTCTTAATATTTCATTATCGGTATGTGGTGTGTGAGAGTTGATTGAAATTGGTTTTGCTAAGAAATGAGGCACTTAGTCTCCTTAAGGAAAGCTTAAGTTGGAAAAGTCAACCGGACGTTGACTTATGAGTTAGAGGGCTCGGATGTGATTTCCGGTGATTCGGTTAGCTTCGGGAGGTGATTTGTGACTTAGGAGTGCGATTAGAATTGATTTTGAGGTCCGGTGTAGAATTAGGCTTGAATTGGCGAAGTTAGAATTTTGGCGAATTCCAGTTGATAGGGGAGATTTTGATCCGAGGGTCGGAATGGAGTTCCGAGAGTTGCAGTAGATTCGTTGGATGATTTTGGATATGTGTGCAAATTTTCAGGTCATTCGGATATCGTTTGGTTGGGTTTTTGATCGAATGTGTGTTTCAGAAGATTTTAAAGAACTTAGGCTTGAATCCGATGTAATTTGATGGTTTTAGTGTTGTTGGATGTGTTTTTATGATTGGAACAAGTTTGAATAATGTTATAAGATGTGTTGGTAACTTTGGTTGAGGTCCCGGGGGCCTCGGGGTGATTTCAGGTGGCTAAGCGGAAGGAATTTGAAGTTAGAAATTGCAGGTTTTGGGTTGCAGCAGGTGTTTCCGCATCTGCGGAAAGGAGGCCGCAGATGCGGTCTTGCAGGAGCGGAAATTGGAGCCGAGTCAAGTTCCGCAGAAGCGGAGAGTTGGGTCGCTTAAGCGGTCCCGCAGAAGCGATTTTGGACCGCAAAAGCGGAAAGTCGCCTTAAGTGAAAGGTCCGCATAAGCGGACGTTGACCGCATAAGCGGAAGGCGCAGAAGCGGGATTAGATCTGCAGAAGCGGAAATAACTGGCAGGTTAAGTGAGAACATCTTCTTCGCGAAATTTTGAAAGAGTAACATTTTGGACTCCGAACCTTGAGAGCTTTGAGGCGATTTTGAAGAGGGTTTAGAGGGCTATTATCAGGTATGAACTCTTGGACTTAGAGATTGATTTTATGGTGTATAAACATGGATTTAGACTGAATAATTGAGGAATCAAAGGTCAAAAATAGTGGTTTAGGGTTTGAATTTAAGAGAGTTAAAAATGGGGATTTGAGGGGTCAAATGGACCTCGATTTTGATGAATTTGATATGTATAGACTCGTGGCGAGACGAGAAATCCGTTAATGTGAGTCTTGTAATTTTTCGAGAAGTGGGCCCGGGGCTCAGGTTTTGCTAGCTTCGAGATTTTTGATATTTTTCGATTGTTTTCGATTGGGTATTGTTCCCTTAGCATATTGTAATGTATTCGCTCTGGTTTTGGTTAGATTCGACGCGCGTGGAGGCCAATTTGAGGGGCAAAGGCGTCGCGAGCGAGGAATTTCACTGGTTCGAGGTGAGTAATACTTGTAAATGATATTCTGAGGGTTTGAAACCCTGGATTTGCACATCATAGTGCTATATTATGGTGACTTGCACGCCAGGTATGAGTGTGGGGGTAGATCACCATTGGGGATTGTGACTTGGTCCGTCCCGGTTGTTGATTTTATTGCGTGATTGACTGAAACCTATTTGATGCTATTGTGATTTGGAATGATTTTCATGTTTCGGGCTTCGTGCCGATTATTTGAATCCTTCAGGGATTGATATCACTGTTTTTGCATTACTTTGCATATTATTTGATCTCGGTCCAAGATTTTGAATACTGTTTTGCAAACTCAGCCATCTTTCTAAGATTTGAAAACTTAAATGATATTTTTCTAACGTTTTGAGCTGAGAACTGCTATTTTACTATTGCCCAAGGGGCTTATGTGAATTTCTGGATTGAGGATGGATCGGGCTGCGCACCGCAGCGGTCTGATATTGATATTGCGCTTTGGCTGTAGGAGCCCCTCCGGAGTCTGAACCCCCACAGTGAGCGCGGGTACCCAAATGGATCGGGCTGCACGCCGCAGCGGTCATGTGCATTGCATTGCATTCATGCATTGGTTCCTGTTTGTACCACGTGACATGACATTCAACACTCTCATATCATTGGCATCCATGCTATTTCTTGCACTGTTTCCAGATACCCTGGTATTATTTGTAATGGGGTGTTGTGCGCGAGGGGCTGACTTATGTGCAGACTTGCACTATCTGATTATGCATTCAATTGCTTGACTATTGGGAAAAGGATATTTTCAAAAGAGGTTTTTAACTGAGCCAGATATTTTCTAAAGGATTTTCATGGAATTACTGTTTTCTCAAGGGTCTTATTGTCCTATGTAGCATGATGGAGTGCTTTACGTATTTTCTTACCGCTCAGTTATTATTTACTCTTATCACTCATTGAGTTGGAGTACTCACTTTACTCCCTGCACCTCGTATGCAGTTGCAGGTATTGTTCACCCGGTAGCGGGTTTTGAGCTGATTGAAGGTATCACTATTGTAGCGGAGTAAGGTGACCGCCAGCGTCCGCAGCACCTGATTTTCCCTTCTTTGATTTTAAATTTGATTACTGTAAATTACAGACTCTGTAGTTGTGTTCAGGCTTCTTTAGATGCTCGTGACTTGTGACACCCCAGTCGGGCTGTGTTGGGTGGTAAATATCAGTTATTAATGCCATTAAGTCGTATAATTCCTTCATTTATGTCTGTTAACTGTTACAAAGGGGCATTGTTGTTCTGTTGGCTGGTCTTGTCCTCACGAGAGGCGCCATCACGACCGGGTTTGGGAATTGGGTCGTGACAAATTACCACAATTTATTAGACACATTCTCCCGAATTACGCTAGCTCGCATTAAGTACAACTCACTTAGATCGCACCCAAGGTTTCGTTATCCCTAATCCACCTTTAAACCCTTGGTTATTGATTCCTCACATGCGTCGGGAGTGATGTTGTTCAACAACTACCTAAATATGCACTTTCTTTCGAGTAATACATACTAAATAGGCACAACTAATTGAGGGCACTTCAATCAACCACAAGAATAATATAGCTGAACAAATAGAGAAAATACTACGCCTCAATTGTATAAAAACATAATAAAAAATAGTAAGAGGAAGGAAAAACTCATAGAAGAATTCCTCGCCTTGCTCCTATTGTGTCTCTGCCTCCTTAGGTCGAATCTGTGTAAAAAATATGTCCAACCTCCTCAAAATACCATTTTTCCATGTATATATACTAAGTAGGGTTGAGCTCAAACAATTATACCTTATCCAATGTGAAAAAGGACAAGATTCCAGGCCTGGACTAGCGCGGGCGCGCTAGTGACCCTGCTAGTGGCCGCGCATATTAACAAGTGCACTGCCTCAGTCCGCGACCAGGTCCGCGATTGCAATTTCGACCGAGTTTTTCACCCTGTTCCTTTTGGAATTTGGAAAAACGTAAAACATGAAAGTTGTAGCCCTTTGAGTTAGCTTTCCAACCTTATATTATATATAGTCCAAATGGAGTATTGAGCAAATAGTTATGTCTATTTTACTAGACAGTGCACAATATGCCTACTCGAGTCTTCGTTTGTTCTTAACTATCAAAGTTGATCCCTGACACAATCCCGGCTTAATTCCTTGGACTTTTACTCAGACTTCAAATCTCCAAATCACTTTAATTCATTTCATAACATCTATATAGCTTGAAATCCCTCCTACAACGCATAAAACACATAGTTAGTGCATAACATTAGCGGTTAAAACTCAAACTCAATTAAAGTGCAGTAAATTTGAGTGTAATAAGCGACTAAAATACGCAATTATAGCCTATCATCAACACCCCACACTTAAACCATTGCTCGTCCTCGAGCAATCAAACTACACTTTATATAGACACGACCTTTTTTTCAAACATTTCTCCTAACTCATCATACTAAGAATATTTAAAATAGACTAAGCACAAAAGCGTAATATATTCACCTCAAGATTTGACTCACAAGTACCATGCATTATTCATAACTCACTCTCTTACTTTAACATAGAGATCACTGACATTACCTTTCCTTCATAAATCAAGTGCCCTCACACAATAAAAGAGAGTAGTTCCACACAATAAATTTTAAGAGCATTTAGGAACTCAAGATAGAAAGAATTCACTCACTCTCAGAAATACATTTATATGCCACAAAAGATGCACCATAGGCTTGCCCGTAAAGTATTACTCTACTAATCGAGCTCATTCAGGCTAGGATCAAGTAGGACTTTATTTGGTTGTAATGTAGGCTGCGGGACGGGTGAGATACATTTAGATATAAGAATGACTACACCTCCCTAAGCACTTTAATACATATACTTTAACATTCAAACCCCATACTTATCTCAAACCAAACTCCACCTTCAAATCAATATACATCAACTCCCAAATTATTTAAGCACAATTATATCATGAGTCACCACCATCAAAGAATATTTATTTACAGCAGTACAACTATTTTTTTTCTTTCTTTTCTTTTTCAATTCAAGTGGCTCTTGCTTTTTCAAATCAGTGCATATTTCTCTTTATTTCATTAGTTCCACTCAAAATCCAAACCAATCATCCCACACTTTAACTTTTACAAAGTTCATAACGATTCAAGTGCTCATGAGATGTGAAAAAGTTCAAATAGATGGTTAATTCAAACAAAGGGGTAAGGCTTGTAATGTGGTCGCCAAAGAAACATGATTACAGGCTCAAAGAGGTTAACTATGATGCATAACAATTAGACGGGTAAAATATACATATCTGGCTCAACAAAGAAATGCCTATATCACTTCCAAGATTAAACAAAACTACTATTTCGCTTTGTAAACACACAGGGCAAGTTCTAGGCATCAAATGCAATGCACAGAATAACAACAAACCTCACACGCACCTGGCACATGACTCACTCAGGATTGGTTTCATCAAGATACTCTAGTCAAAGCAGTTAAGCAAAGTTAAAATCATACAATTTAAGGTACTTATACAAGAGTCAAAAACTAAGCCTAAGCGCCACAACCAAAGGACTCACTATTCTCAAGGCATAACAAAGTCAAGAGATATTGCTTCATTTCAAAACACAACACAATGGCTCCTATTCTTAAAAAAAGACTAACTACACCCTGTTCAAATAAAACCCTTGGAAAAGAACCGCGGCACAAAAAAAAATCAAAGGGAAATTGCTACACTACCTAACAAAAAAAAATCTTTTTGTCTTTTTTTTCTACTTAAATCCCTCAAAATAATTGTCTAATAGATCCATCGGCGGAAAAAGTCCAATATTTTATATTTAAAAAAGAATTATTCAATTAAACTAACACAACTAAAATAGCATAGAAAGCCAACCAAATAATCTCCTCACCCCACACTTAAAATTGTGCGTTGTCCCCAATGCACACCTATACATACAAGAGGGTAAACGAAACTCCCTGGTAGGCCAAAGGCCGAAGCACTAGCATCTCATGGGGTACTCAGACTTCTCTCAGGCCTGGTCCTTCGTGTAGGTACCTCACACTTAGTTCCAACCATCTGGTTTGTTGTTGCATCCTTCAAATGGCTTTGCATTCCATGCTCCTAAAAATTAAAAAATCGATACTACAAAAATAATACAATTAGAAAAATAAATAAATAAATAAATAAAGCCGTAAAGCTGGGTTGCCTCCCAACAAGCGCTTGATTTAACGTCGCGACACGACGTGAATTACTTTTTCCCTCCACCTTGAACTTATGAATTGAGCTCACAATTTGGCTTCAAGTATTTGGTTATACTCCAGGGGGAACAAATATAATTGGCCCAAGCAACCGTTGTACTATTTTACACTTCTTGGCTTTTAGATGAGGTAGTTAGTCCTGTCTTTCTAGCAAGAAAAATTCCAAACTTAGGCACCTTGTTCCTCATTCGTTTACTTCTCAATCGGCTCAGATGACTCTATTTCCATATCATCATCCAAGCCCAATGTGGAAAAATGTTTGGAGTGAGGACCAATGCACTCAAACACATGAACTTCAGGACTTTCAACATCTTCAACATCAATGATACTAGAGTCCACAAAATTTGTAACCTCAAAGTCCTTGACTGACTCTAGTCTCAATTCTTCAACATCGACATCCTCAAATTGTAGTTGGCTAGGTTGTTGATGTTCTACTCTAACCTCCTTAATTAACACCTCAAATCCACGCTCTTCTTGCCTATTATCCCTAATATTGGCTTGTTGAGCATTAACAACTCCAACCACTTAACTCAATTGAGCCTCCAAGTTGTGAATTGTTGCCTCTTGCCTCTCTATCTGCAGTTTTTCTCATTATTTTGTTCCAGAAGAAACTTTGACTTATCCTTGATCTCCTTCAGGTCCGCATTCCTAGGTTCTTTGTTCCTGTTAACTTCACAAGTAAAGGTAGAACCATCATACTAAATGGTTGAGGGAAGATAAGAAATATAAGCACAACCATAAAAGTGACCATTTTTACCACCACAAACATTACATACATTTCACAAATAAGATTGAGTTAGTGCACATAACTCGCTCTCAGGAATATTTTGATAATTTTGATACGGGTGGTTTTTTTTTACAATATTTATGAGGATCAATAGCAGAATTATCTACACCTAAATTCCCATAATTACAAGATGTCATGTTTCTCAAATCAACAGTTATAAAAAAAATAAAAAAATTTAAAACTTGAAACCTAGCAATATATACAACTACAACTACACCGTTAGTTCCCCGGTAACAGCGCTAAAATTTGATCACGCCCAACTATGCCTTATAAAAAGGACTAAGCAGTCGTTGCAAATATAATCCAGTTTACAAGTCGGGAGTCGAATCCCATAGAGAACTATGGCTTAGCTACAACTGTTCAATATTGCTAAGAAGATAAGCTCAAACAATTCCTATGTTATAAATATTAAGATTCTTGTATCTAATTAACTAAATGTGACGACCCGGCTGGTCGTTTTAAGAATGTACACCTCGATCCCCTATTAACTACTTTCCCCGTATTTATTTCTGTTATTTTGATTTGCCAGGGTGTTCGGTTTTGAGTTTCAGAGAGTTTTGGGACACTTAGTCCCTAAATGAGAGCTTAAGTGTTGGAAATTTGACCGTAGCTGGAATAGTGTGAAGACAACCTCGAAATAGAATATTGATGGTTCCTTTAGCTCCATTGGGTGATTTTGGACTTAGGAGCGTGATCGAAATGAGTTTTGGAGGTCCGGAGTAGATTTAGGCTTGAATTGGCGAAATTAGATTTTTGGCAATTTTCTGTTGGTATGTGAGATTTTGATATAGGGGTCAGAATAGAATTCTAAGAGTTAAAGTAGTTCCGTTGTATCATTTGGGATGTGTGTGCAAAATTTTAGGTCATTCGGACGTGGTTTAGCTGGGTTTTTGATCAAAAGCAGAGTTCGGAAGATTTTGGAAACTTAGGCTTGAATCCGATGTGTTTTGGTTGATTTGATGTTGTTTGAGGTGTTATGAATATTGGTAAAAATTTGAATAAGGTTTTGGGATATGTCGGTGCCTTTGGTTGAGGTCCCGAGGGCCTCGGGTGAGTTTCGGAGGGTTGAACGGATCATTTTAAGTTAATGAAAAGTTGCAAATTTTGGTTTCAGCTATTGCAGGAATTTTGTTCTTCGCGTTCGCGAGTGGACCCTCGCATTCGCGAAGTGTCAGGAAGGGGGCATCAGGTTTGGCCTTCACGTTAGCGAGGGGGAGTCCCTCATTCGCGAAGGGCCGGAATGGGAAGCATCGCGTTCGCGAGATGCCCGACCGCGTTCGCGAAGGTTAGTGAAGCTGAGGCATCGCATTCGCAATGGCTCGATCGCGTTCACGAAGGAGAGTTTTGGTCAATGGAATTTTTATGCTTTGCGAACGCAAGGCTTTGACCGCGTTCACAAAGAAGGATTTCTGATCGTGGGGCAGAATGTTTAAAAGGCCATTTTCGTGAGTTTTGGCCTAGGTCCACCATTTTTGAATCGGTTTTGAAGCTTTTTGAGAGAGATTGAAGAGAGAATCAAGGAGGACTTGTTGGAGGTAAGAATTTTAGACTTAAAACTCGATCCTATTGTGAAATCTACCTAATAAATCATGGAATCTAAGCCTAAAATTGAGGAAAAAGGGCTTGAGATTAAGAGACTTTAAAATGAGAATTTGAGGGGTCATTTGTACTCCGATTTCAGTGTTCTTGTTATGCATAGACTCGTGAGAGTATTAGGATTACGAAAATGTAAATTTTTCCTGATTTTGAGACGTGGGCCTGAGGGGAATTTAAGTTATTTTACCTTATTTCGCGTATTAGCTTAGAATTTCTTTGTAGAATCAGTTACTTGAAGTGTTATTTACATTATAAAATTGAATTGAATAGATTTGGGCTATTTCGAGTCAATTACTCGTGGCAAGAGCGTGGTTTTGGGTTGATTTGAGCTGGTTCGAGGTAAGTTGCTTGCCTAACCTTGTGTGTGGGACCTTCCCCTTAGGATTTGATATTATTGATAATTGAAATGCCTTGTATGTGAGGTGATGGGTGCGTACTTGTGCTAATTGTTGGAAATCTGGTTTTTCATTAAGTAATTACTAGTATGTTTTCATTCCCGTTTTATTACTTGCACTTTTAAGCCTGTTGTTAGCTTAGGAAAGCATGTCTAAGCGATTTAATTGCCTTATTTGTTCAAACTGATTTACCTGAATTATGTGCAACATGCTAGGCTAGACTATTAGTTTGCCTTAATATGAAGTTTGACATTTTTGAGTATTTCTCCTGTTGCTATTGTGTATTTACATTGGGACTACGGATGTGGGATTCCGCTAGCTTTCCCTTGTCTGTTTACATTTGGGACTACAAATGTGGGTTTCCGGTAAATCCCCCTGCACAGTTATATGGAAATACGTGAATGCACCCGGTAGATTTTCACAATATTGGGTATTTATATTTGGGACTACGGAATGGGATTTCGATAGATCCCGCGCACCATGAGTTGGACTACGGGACGGTATCCCGAGAGACCTATGGCTATGTATATTCGGGACTACAGGACGGTATCCTGGGAGATCCCCGATTGTTATTAATTGGTGCTGAGATGTATACTCCTTATGTGTTTACTTTGCCCCTGTATAGTTGTTGCTGTCCTTTATATCATGTGTTACTTTTACTGCTATAATTATTTATACTTCTCTGTTCTACACTGTCGAACTTTATCTTTTATTTAACCTCAGTATGGCCCTGACCTTCCTCGTCACTACTTATTTATACTGCTCTGTTCTACACTGTCGAAATTTATCTTTTATTTAACCTCAGTAGGGCCCTGACCTTCCTTGTCACTACCAGATCGAGGTTAGGTTTGGCACTTATCACACCCCTTTTTGGTACCCTCGAAAAAATAATATGTGTATATTTGCGGGTGGGTTAAAGAGTTTTTCCAATTAAAGTAACAAACTTGAATATGGATTATTTTTGTTTACAGAGTCGCCACTTGGAATTGATTTTTTGGGTGTTCCAAGTCACCTTTTTATTTGAATCCCTGGTCAAAGGAAGATTTGACTCTATTATTATCGGTCCACGAAAATAAAGTTCGGGTAAGAAATTCTGTTTATCGGGGAGAAGGTAAAAGGCATTCCCCGAATCCCGTGGTTCCAGCACGATCACTTTATTGACTTAAAATTTGGCTTAAATTAATTTTGGACAAACTGTGATTTACATGATTTTCATGTTTACCTATCCGCTTTTCTTTCTTAATTATTAGAAAAATTAAAGAAATTTTTGAATAATAAGATGTCATAACCACACTACGCAAGCGAATGCGTGATCGAGATGAAATTTATTGATTTAGTCATAACAGCGCTACACAAGCGAATCCGCAGTTATGACAAAGAATTATTAACACGTTATTACTTTTAGATAATTTACTACATTTGAGAAAGAAGAAAAAAAAGAAAAATTAATGTTTGGAGGTTATTAAATGTCAACTACCGCGAATGCAAGCGAATTCACGGTTATAAGCAAGGAATTAATTAAGTTAAAAATTAATTAAAGTTCAGGTAAGGTATGAGATTATTGAATTAATTTTAATGGATTTTCGAATAAAAATCTATAACTTTCTTTTAAAGAGTTAGGCTCCCACATTAAATATTGACTTTAGGACACATATGCTTGAGCTGCCCCTGATGTTAAATTTTGGATTAATGAAAGCTAATAATGATCACCTCTTTCAAAGAGCACATGTAGCATAGAGAGATGATGAACTGCAGAAATTAAATCATATATGAGATTGCATGATCACATCTTAAGTGAACCTCCACATATGCACCAAAATTATAAAGTTGTCTATGATATTTAACTAAAAAAATATGTTTGGCCAACTTTTAAAATTTAGTATTTTTAAGAGTACCCTTTTTTAAAAAAAAAATGGGGTTGATATTCTTGCGCTAAAGATCCTCAAATCTTTTAATTTCCTCTGCCACTTTCAATTTATATTACATTCCTTAATCCTTATGCCTGTTGTGAATCAAACTTTAAGCTTTTCAATCCTCAATCTTGCCAACATTAGTAAATCTATTTTTTTTAATACCACTACTACTTTATACATGGCTCCAATTGATTTTCTAACTTTAAATCCTTAAAACTCAAAAGAAAGATCTTTAAGCTATGTACTGAATCTAAAATATAACTGTCACTTTGTGATATGAAGTTTAGCACAAAACAAAAGGATTTGACAATATTAATAATTTAATTTTCAACATCAGAATATTTCTTTCACACTAGAACATTCTTAACACACTAATTCTAAAGCTATGCACTATGATCTATGTAGTCCAAACTACACCAAAACATGGATATTCAAATCTGCTAAACTACAAAATAAACTTACTATAAACAATAAAATGATCTTAATATGGAACTTTTAGCACTCAAATATTCAACAGATTCTTTGGTAATAATTGCTCGAAATAAACTAAACCAGGTCGATCTTTTATCATCTTCTACTATAGAAAAGAACCTGCATTACAAGTCTTTGGAAAGTTACCTGAAACACGAAAATACAACAATAAAGGTAGCAAAAAATCAGTAGCAGGGACAGTACAAACAACAGCAGCAACTCAGTGTTAAGATAACCCAGAATACTCAACAAGGATGCTCAAAACTAGTAGCTAACAACTTCATGAATTGCCCAAGAGATCCTTCTATTTTTCTCATGGTTTTTGCACTCTCAGAAACACTCTCTAAGATCAGAATTTTCAGCTTCTTCTTTAGGTGCTCAACTGCTCTCTTTTACACTTAAAGTTGTATTTTTAGTGTGTAAAATATCTAGCAGCTGTGTGATAGTTTCCCCCATAATAATAAATAAAGGGCATCCCTTAAATAGGCAAAGAAAAACTAACTTTTCGGACAGATTTTGGTTCACCAAAAAATCTGTCAAAAAGGGGGTGAATTGGTGTGCTAAAGGCTGTCCAAAAAGTGAAAGGACAGCTTGAAATCTGCTATGGCAGGAGCCAAAGAGTCACTTTAGCCACCCTACTAAACGCAAGCTACTAGTACCCTAGTTTATGACAAAAATATCTAAATTTTAGATTTTAACAACACCAATATCACCCTATTGATTCGAATCAAACTAAGATAGAAAAATACATAACTAGACTTAGAAATATGAACTATAATATCAACTAAGGGAAACTCAAAATCTAATAACTAAAAATCAAATAAAAACAAGTATATTATCCAGAATAACTAATTGAAACCATCAGCTTAACATATCACATACCAACTAATTGTTTCATTATAATAACTATGACTAAACAATATACTTGAATAAATAGAAAATTAACACATTAACTACTAAATATCCCTAATGACCAAGAGACAAACAACTGTTAATCAAACTAATAAACACGTGATTACACGAGATTACTACGAACATAGACGAAATAACAACGAATTTTATACTGTAATAAAAACTAAAATCAATCAGTAGGAAACAACAAGAATAACCAAAGAAAGAAAAATAAACAATAAAAATTAGAAACATGGGAAAAATATTAGGGGTTGAGTTTACCTAATTTTAGGAACATTCAAGGCCGAATTGAGCAACGAAACGATACCGAAACCTTCAAATAGCGGCTGCCCGCCCCGAAACACGCGTTTCTTTCGAGCAGACGCTAAAACAAATGAGTTTTGATCTCTTGCAATGGGCATCTTTGAGTCGAAAAGTGGACTGAAATGGAGACACGGTGGCTGGGTGCTACGACAATGGTGGTTTTGAGTTAGAGATAATAAAAGAAGAGAAAAAGAGGAGGAGGAATGTATAAATTTTAAATGAGTTGGGACCACTGGCCGGCGATGGAACGGTGGCAGTAGTGAGGCGGTCAGTGGTGGTGGACGGTGGCATTTATGGGTGAAATTAGGGGGGAAGTGTAGGTATCGTGGAGCTCTATCAATTCATGTATGTGATGTAGGGTGGTGAAGACCAGAGCTTCAAGAATTTAGGAAAACAAAGTGGCGGATTGGGTTTTCTAGATCTAAAATATAGAGAGTTTGAGTGAGTTTTGAGGGATTTGGGCTGGAAATTTGGAAAGAGGAGGTTGAGGGGATTATATGGTGAGATTTTAGGGTGGTTTGGATGACGGCCGGCGGCGGCGGCGATTTTCGGCCGGCGGAGATGGGCGGCGGCGATGGGCGGCGGCTGGGCAGCGCTGGCGGGGCTGAGAGGGAGAGAAGAGAGAGTGATGAGAGGGGAAGAAGAAAGGAAATAAAGGGGAAAATGGGGGAAAATTTTGGGGGTTTTAGGCTTTAAATACCTAGGATGAAGATCAAACTAGGACCGTTGGATCAAGTCAAGATGGGTGGCCAAGATTAAATCTTGATTCACTTAATAAAACGACGTAGTTTTGAAGCAAAACTACGTAGTTTTAAATCCTTTCAATGGCAGCCCTTTATCTTGCACTCTTGGCCACTTTTTTCTTTCAAATTTGGCCAAATTTCTTTCTTAATCCTACTTATTAAACTAAATTTATACAAACAAATAAATTAAGTAAATAACTTATTCAAATGATCAATTAACTAGATTGATTCACCAGTTGAAAAGTTAGTCGATTCCTAAAATGCACAAATGAAGGAAGAACTATTATTTTTTGATATTTTTATGATAAAAATATGCAATTAAAGACACAAAATTTGAGAAAAATAATTAAAATAACAAAAATACTAATAACTTTAGGAGGTGTTAAAATAGTTCAAAAAATTAGGTGTTCACAGCTACCACTCTTTGCACGAGAACATGAAGAGTTTTCGTGCAAAGAAAAGTGAATGCCATAGCTAATTTTTGCTCACATATAACTCCAATGAAAGCATTTTTTTAAAAAAGGGTGGCCGAAATTTGCTTCCCAGGTTGCCTACATATCCTTGGCTGTAAAGAAATCAGGTCAGTGTAGTTCTAGAAAAATTTGGTAGCAGGGACTACCAGATACTGGAGTTAAGACTACTATTGCTTGATGTTGTTGCTATTACTCTTACCGTTACTGCTTCTTACATCAAAATAAAAAGAGAAGAGCACTACATATGTCTGCAAACTAAAAGTACACAATTCCTATCTACGTGTCTTCTGGAGTCAAATCATGATTATTGACTTGCTCTTTTGTGTTGACCTTAGACTGGATCTTGATTCTCTTTAAAAAAGAGATTATGACTCAATCTTGGTTGCTTGCTTTCTAGATCAGAATTTTGAGAAAATGAAACTTGAGAAGCTGTGTTGTCGACACGTTGTCAAAGTTAAACCCAAACTATCCTGTGATTGTCCTTATGATGATAACTGAAACTGCTAGCTTCGATCGTCATAACTTGTGCTCTGCGGCGAGGCCTGCAAAGCCATCAAAGACGAACAAAACGAACAAAAATTTTCTGCCCTAGTTTGGACTAGGAAAATTTTGTGAATTATCAATAAAAGCTATAAAAATATCTAATTTATTGAAAGGCAAATAGAAACAATAATATAAACTAGCTAAAACAGATAAAATTTGGTAACAAATGATTGTGCAACCAGGGATCGGTTTCCATACTACTGAAGGGAAACGTAACCAGGGGCTGGCACCGTATTTTACTGAAAGGAAATTAAATCAGGTGTTAGCATCGTGTATTATTGATAAAGTGTTGAATCCCTCTAGGTGAAATGGTTCTGCCTGAGTTAAACTGCGTAAAACAACCTGAGCGAAGAGTACTTCTACTCAGAACCATGAGCTGGATCCCCCTAGGCGAAAGGATTCTACCTGAGTTAAGCTACGTAAAACACCCTGAGCGAAGAGAACTTCTACTCAGAAACATGAGCTGGATCCCCTTAGGCGAAAGGATTCTACCTGAGTTAAGTTGTGTAAAACATCCTGAGCGAATAGTACTTCTACCCGAAACTATGAGCTGGATCCCCCTAGGTGAAACGGTTCTACCTGAGTTAAGCCATGTAAAACACCCTAAGCGAAGATTTCACAACCCAGATTTCCCACCATCGGGATCGTGATGGCGCCTACTTGTGGTAGCTAGGCAAGCCTACTTATTTACCTTTTCATCATTAAACAATTATCTTAACAGTCTATAGCATCAATATAAGACATTAATTCTAATTAGAACAATAGCGGAAGTCTGTCTGATAAATACGAATCAAAATGCGGAACAGTTAAATATATCCTCTACCCAAGATTTGGTGTCACATTACTCACGAACTTCTAAGAATAAACTAAATACAAAGGTCAGAAAGAAATATAACAGCTGTCTGTCTCGAAAGAATGAGGCAACAGTCAAATAAGAAAAACATAAAGAAGAGACGCCGGGCCTGCGGACGCCTGTAAGGCTACCTCAGTCTCGTGATAATGAAATCCTGCTCTCGTACTACTGCTGCTGCTGCTCCTCAAAACCTGGACCTGTACAAAAATGCACAGAAGTGTAGCATCAGCACAACCGACCCCATGTGCTGGTAAGTGTCTAGCCTAACCCCGGCGAAGTAGTGACGAGGCTAGACTGGACACCACATAAACCTGTGCAGTTATTAACATCGAATACAAGGCAATTAACAACATGGGAGGGGGAGACATGCTATGGGGAGATACAATCTCAACAGTAATCCCAAATAACAAACTAGAACAACTTAGATTCACAATGAACAAGGAAACAATTCT
>MU708512.1:109093-131339 GCA_026770625.1 Nicotiana glauca
TGACAAGGCTAGACTGGACACCACATAAACCTGTGCAGTTATAAATATACAACAGAACATCGAATACAATGCAATTAACAACATGGGAGGGGGAGACATGCTATGGGGAGATACAATCTCAACGGAAATCCTAAAATAACAAACTAGAACAACTTAGATTCACAATGAACAAGGAAACAATTCTCAATACAAACACATGGTATCAACAACTGTTGTGGCGTGCAATCCGCTCTACAAATATCACTGTTGCGGCGTGCAACCCGCTCCACAAATATCACTATTGCGGCGTGCAACCCGACCCATAGATACCACTTATCAGGTATCACTGTTGCGGCGCGCAACCCGACCCTCATATATCATTGTTGCGGCGCGCAACCTGATCCTCAATATCATTGTTGCGGCGTGCAACCCGCTCCTCAATGTCATTGTTGCGGTGCCGCAACCCGCTCCTCAATATCATTTAACAGTCGGGTTCCCCAAACAACAGTCACAATTAAGGGACATACAAATAAGCAAATATTTGACAAAAATCCCGGCAAGGGAAAGAATCCAACAAGTTCAACCAAACGTCCCGGCAAGGGANGTGAAGTGAAGCGCGAATGCATAAGAGGGAAACACCAAGGCACTGTGAACACGAGCCTGGGGCCACGTTCGCAAAGAGTAAAATGTCTGTGTAAAATTGCAGCAAATCTAACCCTTTTCCTAAGTGCAAAAACACCCCGAACCACCTCCAATTCACTCCCGAGCCCTCGGGGCTCCTAATCAATCACACACACTAACTCAATAATACCCTACAAACTTACTCGTGCGATCAAATCGCCAAAATAACATCAAAATCATTGAATCAAGCCTCAAAATCATCATTTTTATTTCAAACTTCATAAACTTCCAACCTTAGGTATTTAGGTTCGAAACACGTCAAACGACATTCGATTTCAACCAAACTTCACTGAAAGTGTACCAGGCGTCGGATCCAAAATACGAGCCCGATACCACAGTCTTTTAATCAATTTTCATTTCCATTTTCTTTAACAATTTCAAAAAAACAATTTAACAGAAAAATTCTTTTACTCGGGTTCTAGACCTCGGATTTCAACTCCGGGCACATGCCCGAGTCCCATATTTTTCTACGGACCTTTCGGGACCGTCCAATCTCTAGTCCGGGTCCGTTTACCAAAAATATTGACCAAAGTCAACTGTAATCATATTAATATCAAAATTCTTTAAATTTTTCACAGAATTCACATATTTCAACATAAAAGTTTTCCGGCTACGTGCCCGAACTGTGCACGCAAATCGATTCAAGTAAAAATAAGGTTTTCAAGGCCTCGGAAGCACGGAAAGAGTGAGAAAATAGGTGATGATCCTTTGGGTCATCACAGAAGAGTACTTCTACTCAGAATTATGAGCTGGATCCCCCTAGGCAAAAGGATTCTACCTGAGTTAAACTGCGTGAAACAACATGAGCGAAGAATAATCTTCTCGGAACCATGAGCTGGATCCCCCTAGGAGGAAGGATTCTACCTGAGTTAAGCTACGTAAAACACCTTGAGCGAAGAGTACTTCTACTCAGAAATATAAGCTGGATCCCCCTAGGCGAAAGGATTCTACCTGAGTTAAGCTGCGTAAAACACCCTGAACGAAAAGTACTTCTACTCAGAACCATGAGCTGGATCCCCCTACGCAAAATGGTTCTACCTGAGTTAAGCTACGTAAAACACCCTGAGCGAAGAGTACTTCTGCTCGGAAACATGAGCTGGATCCCGCTAGGCGAAAGGATTCTACCTGAGTTAAGCTGCGTAAAATACCCTGAGCGAAGAGTACTTCTACTCGGAACTATGAGCTGGATCCCCCTAGGCGAAATGATTCTACCTGAGTTAAGCCGTGTAAAACACCCTGAGTTAACAATTTCCTTGGTTGTATGTTTGAACCTAACTTGAATACTCAAAGAAAATGTCTTGATAAACTAATCCAGAGTGAGTCATGTGCTATGTGTGTGTAAGGATTTATTATATTCTGTGCATTGCATTTGATGCCTAGAACTTGCCCTGTGTGTTTGCAAAGCGAAATAGTAGTTTTGTTCAATCTTGGAAGTGATATAGGCGTTTCTTTGTTGAGCCAGATATGTATATTTTACCCACCTAATTGTTATGTATCGTAGTTAACCCCTTTGAGCCTGTAATCTTGTTTCTTTGGCAACCACATTACAAGTCTTGCCCATTTGTTTGAATTAACCATCTATTTGAACCATTATAACCTCTCACGAGCACTTGAATTGTTATGAACTTTGTAAAAGTTAAAGTGTGGGGTGGTTGGTTTGGCTTTTGAGTGAAACTAATTGAATAAGGATAAAGGTGCACTATTTTGAAAAAGGAAGAGCCACTTGAATTGAAAAAAAAAATAGTTGGATTGTCGTGGAAAAAAAAATTCATTGATAAGTGGTGGCTCTTGACGTAAGTATGCTTAAAGAAGAATGGGGTAATTTACATTGATGTGAAGGTGGAGTTTTGGTTTGACGTAAGTATGGGGTTTAAATGTTAAAGTATATGTATTAAAGTGCTTATGGAG
Source organism: Nicotiana glauca (assembly GCA_026770625.1). Classification (NCBI taxonomy): domain Eukaryota; kingdom Viridiplantae; phylum Streptophyta; class Magnoliopsida; order Solanales; family Solanaceae; genus Nicotiana; species Nicotiana glauca. The sequence goes on from MU708512.1 coordinate 111,662, forward strand.
GTGTAGTCACTCTTGTATCTAAATGTATCCTACTCGTCCCACAACCTACATTACAACCAAATAAAGTCCTAATTGATCCTAGATTGAATGAGCTCGATTAGTCGAGTACTACACTACGGGCAATCTTATGGTGCATTTTTGTGGCATGTGAATTTTCTTTTTGGAGAGTGAGCGAATTTTGTCTATTTGAGTTCCTAATTGTCTATATATGGAACTACTCTCTTCTGTGATGTGAGGGCATGTGATTCACAAAGTAAAGGTGCGTCTTGACTATTGTGTAGAGTGGTTTGAGTAAGTGCAAATGTTACGGGGTATAAAAGATTTGATTCTTGAGGTAAACGTTGGCTCACTACTAGGTGTAACTTTTGTAAATATTCGTGGTGTGAGTCGTTGAGGGAAAAGCATGGGGAATGAATTTTGATGGAGTGTGGTAAATTGCTCGAGGACTAGCAATAATTTAAGTATGGGGTGTTTATAATAGGATATATAGTTGTTATTTACACCTTAATTGCCCATGCTTTGTTGTTGTTTTATAATGTAAATTGCCAATAAAATGCTTTAACTGGTGCTATTCGGTTTCGCAGGTAATATTAGATGTGAGGAAGTAATATGAAGTGTTTGAAGGCAATAATGTGAAGAAAACACCCACTCAACAAGTACCCAAACACAAAAGATCAAAAGAGAAGGAACGCGGAGACAAAATCCCAGGCGGTCGTCACCGCGGTCGTCACCACGGTCCGCGCCGTGGTTTGAGGCAGTGCCTCTCACGGTCGTCACCATGGTCCACGCATCGGTTGCGGTGAACTATTCACGTTCCAGAAATTTAAGGGGCCAAAGTGTCAATTCGGGGAAATTTTTGTAAAACCCTTATAAGATGTAGAAACTCGCCCAAGATAGAGGAGGCTTATTTTGAGATAACTTTTGGAAGAAGAACAAGTGTGAGAGATCACCCATAATATCATAGTTCTTTATCTTTTCTATTTTTCTTGAAATTCTTCCATTATGAATAATCTATTAGTTTTATCTTCCGTTGTTATAAGTAGCTAAATACTTTAACCTAAGGTTTTGGTGAAACCCGTTAGGGATGACTTGGTTGTTATATTATTATAGTTTTGAATTGGTTGTTAATCTCTATTTGTTCATCTACATTTTGATTGTGGTTAGTTGAAAGGGCCCTCAATTATCCATCCCTATTTAGTATGTATCTGCTTGAGAGAGAGTGCATATTTAGGTGATTGTAACAACATCACTCCCGGAGTATAGACGAGAGTCATAACCGAGGGTTTAGAGGTTGGATTAGAGATAACTATACCTCGGGTGTAATCTAAGTGAACCATAATATGAATCTAGCTAGCGTAGCTTGAGAAAGTGCGTCTAGTAAATTATTATAATTGCTTGATAAAGATTTATGATAGCTGGAGCATTCATGATTGATAGAGGCAACTAAGTCAACGCTATAAGAAACATACAACCAAGGAAATCAATGACGGGGGAAACCATTACCTTAGACCTTTATTCCAATTATTTACAATTCAAGCATAGTTAGTTTTTAGCTGTTTATTTATTTTCAATCTTGTCTTCTTGGTGATATTAAACAGATACAACTAAGCCTTAGTTCTTTGTGGGATTCGACTCCAGACTTTTAGATCGGATTATATTTACAGCGAGCGCTTATCCTTTTTAGGACTAGAGTTGGGCGTGATCACCCATTTTAAGCCTTTGGCTCAATTGGCCCAATAACATCCATTCCCCAAGCAATAAAAGTCCAAGTAGAGGACATAGGATGCAACTCTGAAGGAGGCGAGTGAATCAGATCACCATGAATCTGGCATTGGTGACACTTGCGAACAAAACTAAAGCAATCTCGCTCCATAGTAAGCCAATAATACCCTGCTCGTATAATCTTCTTCGCCAAAACATATCCATTCATGTGAGGTTCACATACCCCCGAATACACTTCACTCATGATCCACTCTGCTTCTATAGCATCTATGCACCTCAACAAGTTTAAATCTGGGGTCCTCTTGTATAGAATTTCCCCATTCAGGAAGAAACCACTGGCGAGCCGTCTTATAGTTCTTTTTTGATCTCCTTTAGCATGCTCTGGATATTCTCTTATTTTCAGGAATCATTTTATGTCATGATACCATGGTTTACCATCTGGTTCTGTGTCAATTGTATTGCAGTAACTGTGTTGATTCCGAACTTGGATTTCTAGTGGATCAATATGAGTGATTCTTGGATAAGGGAGCATCGAGGCTAAAGTAGCCAAGGCATCGACTAGCTCGTTGTGAAACCTGGGAATGTACCTGAACTCGATGGATTTGAATCTTTTGCTCAAGTCTTGCACACATTGTCTGTACGGAATAAGCTTGATGTCTCGAGTCTCCCATTTGCCTTGGGCTTGCCAGATAAGCTAGTCAAAATCTCCCATAACCAATAGTTCATGCACATCCAGATCGATGGCCATTTTTAAACCCGTGATACAAGCTTCATATTCTACCGTATTATTGGTACAGAAGAATCGAAGTCCGGCCGTTGCATGGTAATGATGTCCAATAGGTGAGATGAGGATTGCCCCGTTCCCAACTCTTTTGATATTGACAGCCCCATCAAAATATATTTTCCATATAGGGTAATCGTCTGGAACCACTTCCTCTATTGAGTTGACCTCTTCGTCTAGGAAGTATGTGCTAAGTGGCATGTACTCATTATCAACTAGATTCTCTGCCAAATGATCTGCCAAAGCCTGTGCTTTCATCGCGGTGCAAGTGATATAGATGATGTCAAACTCTGTGAGCAGGATTTGCCATTTTGCGAGCCTGCCAGTGGGCATTGGCTTTTTGAAGATGTACTTCAAAGGATCCATTCTGTATATGAGGTAAGTAGTGTAGGCCAAAAGATAATGTCTCAGCTTTTGAGCGACCCACGTCAAGGCACAACATGTCCTTTCTAAAAAGGTGTACTTAACTTCATAATTGGTGAACTTTTTGCTCAAAAAATAGATTGCCTGTTCCTTTTTGCCTATTGCATCATGTTTCCCCAGAAAGCATCCAAAGGATTTATCCATCATCGATAGATATAAAAACAAAGGCCTACCAGGTTTAGGCAGGACCAGTACAGGGGGTTTTGACAGATAATCTTTGATCCTGTCAAAAGATTTTTGGCAATTGTCTGTCCATCTGATAGTGGCATCCTTTTTCAACAACTTAAAGATGGACTCGCACATAGTTGTGAGCTGAGCAATGAACCTAATAATGTAGTTCAACCTCCCGAGCAAACTCATGATTTCCTTTTTGTTCTTTGGGGGTGGCAGATCTTGAATGGACTTTATCTTAGATGGATCCAATTCGATGCCTCTCCGGCTGACTATAAAACCGAGGAGTTTCCCAAATGGAACCCCAAATGCACACTTGATTGGATTAAGCTTAAGGTCATACCTTCGAAGCCGTTCGAAGGACTTTTTCAAATCACACACGTGATCAGCTTGTGTGTTTGATTTTATGATGACATCATCGACATATACTTCAATCTCTTTATGCATCATGTCGTGAAAAATGGTGGTCATGGACCTTATGTAGGTTGCTCCTGAATTCTTTAAACCGAATGTCATGACCCCATAACAATAAGTACCACATGGCGTGGTGAAAGCTGTCTTTTCTGCATCATCCTCATCTATTAGAATTTGGTAGTACCCAGCATAGCAATCCACGAACAATTGTATCTCATGTTTTGCACAATTATCTACAAGAATGTGGATATTTGGCAAAGGAAAATTATCCTTTGGACTTGCTTTGTTCAAGTCCCTATAGTCAACATAAATTATAGTTTTTCCATCCTTCTTTGGCACAGGCACAACAGTTTCCACCCAGGTAGTGTATCGGACAGCTCTGACCATATTAGCACTTAGTTGCTTCATTATTTCCTCTTTGATTTTGTGACTCATGTCCATTTTAAATTTTCATTGCTTTTTTTGGACTGGTGGAAAACCAGGATACATAGGAAGCTTATGAACCACCAGATCAACACTTAAACTCGGCATATAATCATAAGACCAAGCAAACATATCTCTGTATTCAAATAAAAGTCGAATCAAGGCATCTATGGTTTTTTGTTCAATGTGAATGTTTATCTTCATTTCTCTAACTTCTTCAGAACTATCAATATTAATCGGCTTAGTTTCATTGAGGTTTGGCTTAGGCTTGTTTTCAAATTGTTCCAACTCTCTTTTCATTTCCTCAACAACCTTATCTTCATCATATTCAACCTCTTGATGCATTATTTCGATATTAGACAGCTTTTTAAGATCTGGGCATGAATTCTGCATGCATGTCATGTTATTAAAGCCGGCATTAACAAAACTAAAATGAAAAAAAAATGACAGGAATTAGGAAAAGGAAAAGATAGAAAACTTAATAGGAAACTAAACTGCATTTCATTGAATTCGAAAGGATAGAAGGGTTAACATCAAAACAAAACAATCATACTGAGATGTTTAGATTACAACCCTGAAAGTAACCCAAAAATACAAAAAAAAAAACTGCAAAAAGCAAACTACCAAGACTCCTTCCTTGTGGGGAGGGGAGTTGCTTCCTAGTTGGTGAGCATGGTTTCTGGGTTAATTAGTTGCATATTGGCATGACTAGTGACTTCACCAGCCTAGATCATATTCACTTCAAAAAACATCTCGCTGAGGCCATGGCAAATTTTAGCAATGTTTGCATGCGCCGAGGAATTTTGAACCTCTCGGAGTCGTGGCTTGACAAAAGTATAGAAACTATGAAGGATAGGCTATTGCAAGACCCATCCATGCTTTTTGCGATGTTTGGCTTTGTTTTCGTCTGCTTGTGTTGGCCTGAAGCCCAATCCAAAAGTACCCTGGTTACCGAACGGAGAAATAGGCTCCTAAATTCCTTGCATTGATGCCCCCAAGCCTTTTCCTAGCTTATAACCTTGTCTCATCATAACTGCAGCCACCATTGCAGATGTGGTGGAAAGACGAGGATGCAGAATAGGCTTTCCTTCCTCGACATGGTCCACAACAACCACTTCAAAAGCCTGATAGACAATGGACTCAAACACTTCCTTGGCCTCGATACAGGGGATTAACGGGTCTTTATAAATGGAAGACTCGTCTTCTCCGTAAATAATAATTTTTTGCCTGTCATGTTCGAATTTGAGCATATGATGCAAAGTGGATGGCACAGCTCGGGCTGTATGGATCCATGGCCTTCCAAGAAGAAAGTTATAAGAAGTGGCCATGTCCACTACTTGGAAGATAATCTCAAAGTCAACTGTCCTAATCGTCATGGTGAGGTTGATCTCCCCAACGGTATCTCTTGTTGAGCCATCAAAAGCCTGGATACGAACGTTGCTAGGTCAGATTCTGTTTGTATCGATCTTCATGCTTTGCAAGGTAGAGAGAGGGCATACATCAAGCCTCCATCGACCATGACTCGCTTTACATAATGACCCTTATATTTGACCATCAAGTTCAAATCCCTATTGTGCCCAGCTCCCTCTTGGGGAAGTTCATCATCAGTAAAGGAGATTCTGTTCACCTCAAAAAATCTGTTGGCCATCTTCTCTAACTGATTCATTGTGGTATCCTCTGTGATATGTGCCTCGTTCATGACCTTGATTAGTGCACGGGCATGCTCTTTGGAATGTAAGAGCAAAGATAGTAGAGAGATTTGAGCGGGAGTCTTTCTTAGCTGGTCAATGATTGAGTAATCCTGAACTTTCATCTTTTTCAAAAACTCTTCCGCATCTGCTTCAGTGATTGGCTTTTTTATTGGAAAATGTCCTTCTCTAATTTGCTTGGCCTTCCTCAACTCTTCTGGAGAGTAACATCTCCCTAATCGATTCAAACCTCCATTTTCCCCACTTCCTCTATGATTTCCTTGCCTTTATAGGTCATCACCATTTTGTTGTAGTTCCAAAGAGTGGTTTTTGTGTTGGTTACAGGGGGTTGCATGGCAGGTTTGATTACGATCGGCTCTGTTATACCTTTCATACCTCCATGCTTCTCCCTTTTGATGTGATGGCCTCCAAGTACATATAACCTTGGGCTTGGAACACTAGAGTGAACTTCCAACCTCGAGATCTTTGGAAGAAATAAAGTTGCCTTGTTTAAGTTCTGGGCACCTTTCACAATCAATGGCACATCTCTGCTGGGACTTACTTCCAGACCTGCTCCTTCTTGAATTTCACCCACTGTCATTTCTGCTCGACTGACCGGCTTGTATTCTTGGTCTTGGCCAATCATTCCCACAAAATGAACATCATTGCGCGCTGGAAAAGAGTTGTGTGTCACGTTAGGAGGGTTCTCTCCATTCATCACTACAATCAGTTTTTTAGAAATGAGTCTCTCTATGGCTTATTTCAGAGTCCAACAGTCATCAGTGCTATGCCCTAGGGCACCGAAATGATATTCACATCTAGCATTTGCTTGAAATCCATTCGAGTTGGGATGCATATGGTGGGGAGCGATGGGTCCAATTATGCCCATTTGCTTCAGCTTCTAGAATAGACTAGAATATAATTCATCCAATAGAGTAAATTTTTCTACCGGCCTCTGCTCTCGACCATAATCCTGCCTGGGACGAGCATTGTAGGGTGCTCAAAAATTTTGCTGCTGAGGTCGGGGGGCCTTGGAGCTGGTGCCCATACCTGCTGATTGGGAGGCCGAGCATATGATTGAGCATTGAACACTGTGTATTGTCGTGGGCCCATAGAGTATTGAGGAATTGGCGGGGGATAATAATGTTGAGGGCAGCTGGATTTCCCCTGCTGAACATGCACATAAGGGTGCGATGCCCCTATTTGAAACTCCCTAGACCCCGAAGCCATCATGGACCCTTCATCTCTCTTCTTTCTATTTGCCAAACCTCCTGACCCATTTTGGATAGCTTGGGTGGTGGCTTTGAGAGCAGCTTGATTTACAATTCTGCCAGTCTTGAGTCCATTTTCGACTATCTCCTCTATTTTGATTACTTCTGCAAAAGGTCTACCCATTGCGGACATCATGTTCTAAAAGTAATCAAGCTCTTGAGCCTCCAGAAAAATAGTGATCAACTCGTGGTTATCCATGGGTGGCTTAATTCTTGCCGCTTGCTCCCTCCACTTGATGGCATACTCCCTAAAACTTTTGGTCGGCTTTTTCTTTATATTGGACAAAGAATTACGATCCGGTGCAATATCAATGTTGTATTGAAATTGATTGACGAAAGCCTGGGCCATGTCATCCCAAACATGCCAATGAGGGATGTCTTGGTCAATGAACCATTCGGAAGCTACCCCCACAAGGTTTTCCCCAAAGTAAGCCATCAGCAACTTTTCCTTTCCTCCTGCACCCCTCAACTGGTTGCAACACCTTTTCAAGTGGGCGATAGGGTCGCCGTGTCCATCATATTTCTCAAATTTTGGGGGTCTTGAACCCTCGTGACAAATGGATGTGAGGGAACATGCATAGATCATTGAATGAAACACTTTTGTGACCATCTAGTCCCTGTATATTCTTTATATTCTGTTCAAGACTTCTATTTTCCTGGCCATCTCATCTGGCTCAACAGTCGTGGCAGGTTTTTCATTTTCCACGGTGATTCGTATCGAGGAGTCTGATTGTATGTAGCCGAGACCCCAAAAGCCATATTTGGATAATAGTATTGGCCATCATAATCATGAGATGGTGGCTCATTTTTTGGCCTTGTCACAGGTGGAAGCGGCGGGATTTTATATACTAGTGCGCCAGACACAACGAGAGGAGTGTTCCTAACCGATGCGACTGGAGGTTGCATATTAGAGGTATCGAGGGAAGCATAGAGGCTATAGTTTGTCACATACCCTGGTGGTAGAATGGGATCTCTCGTTGCATGGAGCAGTGTTTGAGTAGCCTGAGGTATGGTGGAAGTTCCCTCTGAAGGACCCTGGGGTGGAGGCCGACCGAAAACCCAAGCTTGATATACATCTGACAGTTGCTGTCTCAATTTTCTTATTTCCTCCGACTCTTGCTCAACTGACTGGCCCTGCGGATCGTTACTGATCAACTCGATTTCGTCACTATTATCCATTACCACCGCTCCCTTAGATCTTGTGACTGGCCCTGCGGTTCATTTTCGAATTTCTAAACAAAATCTTTTTCATTGATTTTCCATATATATAATATTTTTTTTGATACAAGACTCAAACAGTAAGAATTACATAAATATAAACAAGACCAGACCTGACTCAAACAGACTTTTTAGGATAAAAGTAAAACAACAAGACTCAAAACACCAAAAGACTCTTACAAACTCAAAAAACAACAAAAGAATAATGACAAAGGACTGAAAACTAAAAGAAGACTTTGATCTCTGCAGTAGAATCCCTCAGCATCACTGTAATCAAGGCACTTGTTCTTGCAGCTGACCCCAAACATTGCGGTATATCCTCTCCAAGTCTGTAGATATATGACGAGCAACGTTCAAAGATACTTCTGCAAACCGCTCAGGCGTCATTCCCTGACAACTCCTACATGCTCTTGAGGTATACAAGGATACCTCGAGGATCTTTCCCTTAATGTATTCCTGAACCACATGCAACTCTTGATTTTGCTGACCATGGTTCTCAGCTAGATCTAGCGCATCACGCTCGCGATCCAAGGCCATATCTTTCTGGCGCGGAACATCTAGCGACTCCGCTTCTAACTGGTTGATCACCTTTTGGTAGTGGTGTCTTTCTATTTAAAACTCCGCGATCTGGCTCTCCTTGCTTGACTCAACTCCCCCTATCTAATACCTCAGACCTTGGATTAACGGAGCAAAACCTTTATGCTTGTGATCACGAACTACCATGAACTGGGCTTCTCTCTCTTCTTGTTGCTGAGCGATTGCGACTATATTCTTCTTTTGAATTTGGGCTTTGAGTGCTTGCTTCTCTCGTGCCCACTGAGCCTTTTCCCACTCAAAATCAGCCTGTTGTATGTCCATGGCTGTCTCCAGAATGCCCTTATCTTCTTGCCAAATGTCAATACGAGATTGGAACTCTTGTGCAACTTCCCTTCTGGTTTCTCTAACTCTGGCCTCGATCTCTTCCTCCCAATCAACTGTATGCCCTATGGATCTTTCTGACCTTTGCTCGGGGATAGCCTGGTTGTGAAACCACTCAAGGTATGCGAGACTTACCTCTCCACATTCAGGATCAGTTACCATCTCGTCCAAATCAGAAATCGACCACTAAACCAAACCTTTTGTGCATAAGACTCCCTTGGAGGTTCCTCTCCCTTGAATTCCCACACGAACAAACACATGTCTTCAACGGGGGCCTCTTTTGCTCTCTCCCTAGCTGACGCATGATGCGTAGGTTTGGAAACCTCTGAAACCCATGAGTGTGAAGAACGGGCGATACGTCGACATATGCATGACCCTAGTAGAATGGAACTAATAATAATACCAAGTGATTCTATCAGCATTCAATGAACCAAGTAATTTCCGCCAGGCCCTCACCCCCTGGAAGATTACAACTTGCGGCCCTGTTTGGGTGGCATCCAATGTAATTCAGCCAGTTTTCATTGAAATTTATTACTATTGGATGATGATAAATGTGCTCTATGAACCACATCTGCAGCAGAATGTTGCATCCCTCGAAGTAATCTTCACCCTCTTGGCAGCGGATCAAAGCTCAAAAATCATCTCCCAAAATCATGAGAAGAATGGTATGATCCTCGCTACTTTGCAAATACGAGACTACCGCGACCAATCGAATTCTGATGTGCCCACCATACTTTGGAAAGACCATGATCCCTAGAAATGATATCATGAACGCGAAGATTCTCAACTCCCTCCAAGCGTCATAACTCAACTGGTTGATGAATTCTATGCCCGAGAAATTTTAAACCCTTTCTCATCCCCAAACCTGTCATAGAGATATTCCAACGGAACCCAACCTTCGTTTAAGCAAACCATTGGAATTCGACGGAGGCATAATATCTTTAAAAAATTGTTCATACCAATTTTTCTCGGAGCAGCAGGCTTTTTCCCACGAAGGTCTCTCCCCGATCCGGTGAACCCACCTAATTCTTCCATTGTGGGCGTCATTTCACAATCTTTGAACCTGAAGAAATTGTTTGCGGGGTCCCAAAAACTCACTAGAGCCTCGATTAAATCTCTGTTGGGCTTAATTCCCATGATGTTTGTAAGGAACTCGAGGTGCTTAAATACTCGATTTCGTTCCCATGTAGCAAAACTAGCCTACCAATTATAGAGACTACTCGGGGTCTTATCTCTGATCAAGAACATAGGTGTCTCGTCCCTTTCCCTTTTCTGACTGCTTCTTTGTGGAGAACTCATGAAGATCCTAAGAATAAGATAAAAAGGGTTGGGACTTACCTAAACTATATTCAAATTATGATCATTCATTATTTTATTTTATTTTTTTGCCAACTTAGGACTCGATCTATATATATATATATAAATTACCGGACACAAAAGTTGAGATGACAAAAACAGAAAAAATGGCTATTATTACAAAGACGACTCTTTGATCTTCCATAGAAAGCATAAAGGATGTCTTGGCAAAAATAACCAAACACATGAACAAAATGATAGAAATAGACAAAATAATGAATCAAAAAAACTATTTTTAGGAAAATGACCCTTTGCTACTCCGAGAGGGATTCAAAAGCTGTCTCAACAAATATAACCAGAGAAAACTAGATAAAAATGGTTACTTTTGCGAAAACAGCCTTTCAGAAAGGTTTAAAGCTGCTTCGACAAAAATGGCCAGGTATAAGGGCAAAATGGTAAAATATAAATAAATATGGATAAATTAACTATTTTTACAAAAAAAAAGGCCCTTCAGCATTTCCCAGGAAGATTTTAAGGTTGTCTTGGCAAAACAACCGGAACATGAGGGAAAGACAGTAAAAAGGTGACCAAAATAGGCTTTTTTTTTGAAAATTTTATGCACATGCGTAATTTTATGTTCCCTTTTTTTGAAATATGTGGGATGAACCCGATGGAGGTTACCTACGCATCTCACGCCCGGTGAGAATCAAACCTGCGTAGTTCGGTAAACTGGGTACTTTTTTTATTTAAAAAATGAAAATTAATCTTTTACAACTCACACCAGACTACTACAATATATATATATATATACACACACACACTCTTTTTTATTATTTAAAAAAAAAAGGTTTATTTGCACTAAACTAGGTGAATCATTCTTTTTTTTTTAATTTTTAATAATTACACTATTTTTTTTTAAAAACCGGTCGACAATGAAAGTAAGCCTTCTAAATGATGTATCAAGTAGCACATACGTGAATATGATGGTCTCGGAGAGGATATCTATCTTATACGGACCCGACCCCTCTGCCGAGTTTCGCTAAGTCAAATGCACGTGATGCAGATAAAGCGAACCTGCTAGGGATATCCGGCATGAGTTTTGTTCTTCTAGGTTTAAATATTATTGGAGAAAGTATCTAGACTGGCATACTCGAGTGAACAACTCGAGCCGAGGAGGGTCAGTGTACCGGTAACATTGCTTTCCGGCTTAACTGGTGGTGCTCCCCGCCTAAAATAGGTATGACTAAAATCCTTTACTGTGTGACAAGCACCTCGGCTATCTCAAAGAAAGCGGGCTATGTCAAGCAAATGCCCAATTTTAATTTCAAGAAGACTCAGAGAGGGTGCATAAGAAGACAATTTATATGTACAGTTCAAAAATATCAAAGCAGTAAAAAGCAAACAAGTAGCACATTATGCCCAAATAAATTACAATATATACAAAATTAATACAGCCAAATAAAAGTCAACATGTACAAGCGCGAATTCTGGTTAGTCCCCAGCAGAGTCGCCAAAGCAGTCACACCCCTTTTCGGTAGTCGCAAAAAAATAATATGTGTATGTTTGCGTGTGGGTTAAAGAATTTTTCCAATTAAAGTGACAAACTTGAATAAGGATTATTTTTGTTTACAGAGTCGCCACCTGGAATTGATTTTTTGGGTATTCCAATTCACCTTTTTATTTGAATCCCTAGCCAAAGGAAGATTTGACTCTATTATTATCGGTCCGTGAAAACAAAGTTCGGGTAAGGAATTTTGTTGACTGGGGAGAAGGTATAAGGCATTTCCCGAGTCCTGTGGTTCCAGCACGGTCGCTTTATTGACTTAAATTAATTTTGGATAAACTGTGATTTACATGTTTTACCTATCCACTTTTATTTCTTAATTATTAGAAAAATTAAAGAAATTTTTGAATAATAAGATGTCATAACCACATTACGCAAGCGAATGCGTGATCGATACGAAATTTATTGATTTAGTCATAACAGCGCTACGCAAGCGAATCTGCAGTCATGACAAAGAATTATTAACGCATTATTACTTTTTAGATAATTTACTACATTTAAGAAAGAAGAAAAAAAGAAAAATTAATGTTTGGAGTTTATTAAATGTCAACTACCGCGAATGTAAGCGGATTCACCGTTATAAGCAAGGAATTAATTAAATTAGAAATTAATTAAAGTTTATGTAAGGTATGAGATTATTGAATTAATTTAAATGGATTTTCAAATAAAAATATATAACTTTCTTTTAAAGAGTTAGGCTCCCACATTAAATATTGACTTTAGGACACAAATGCTTGAGCTGCCCCTGATGTTAAATTTTGGATTAATGAAAGCTAATAACGATTACCTCTTTCAAATAGCACATGTAACATAGAAAGATGATGAACTTCAGAAATTAAATCATATATGAGATTGCATGACCACATCTTAAGTGAACCTCCACATATGCACCAAAATTGCAAAGTTGTCTATGATACTTAACTAAAAAAACCTATTTGGCCAACTTTTAAAATTTGGTTATTTTTAAGAGTACCCTTTTTTTTAAAAATGGAGTTGATATTCTTGCGCTAAAGATCCTCAAATCTTTTAATTTCCTCCGCCACTTTCAATTTACATTGCATTCCTTAATCTTTATGTTTGTAGTGAATCAAACTTTAAGCTTTTCAAACCTCAATCTTACCAATATTAGTAAATCTGTTTTTTTATACCACTACTACTTTATACATGGCTCCAATTGATTTTCTAACTTTAAATCCTTAAAACTCAAAAGAAAGATCTTTAAGCTATGTACTGAATCTAAAATATAACAGAAACTTTGTGATATGAAATTTAGCACAAAATAAAAGGATTTGACAATATTAGTAATTTAATTTTCAACATCAAAATATTTCTTTCACACTAGAACATTCTTACCTCACTAATTCTAAAGCCATGCACTATGATCTATATAGTCCAAACTAATACCAAAACATGGATATTAAATTCTGCCAAACTACAAAATAAACTTACTATAAACAATAAAATGATCATAATATTAAACTTTTAGCACTCAAATATTCAGCAGATTCTTTGGAGACAATTGCTCGAAATAAACTAAACCAGGCCAATCTTTCATCATCTTCTACTATAGAAAAGAACATGCATTACAAGTGTTTGGAAAGTTACCTGAAACGCGAAAATACAGCAATAAAGGTAGCAAAAAATCAGCACCAGGGACAGTACAAACAACAACAACTCAGTGTTAAGATAACCCAGAATACTCAATAAGGATGCTTAAAATTAGTAGATAACAACTTCATGAATTGCCCAAGAGATCCTTCTATTGTTTTTGCACTCACAGAAACACTCACTAAGATAAAAATTTTCAGCTTCTTATTTAGGTGTTCAGCTGTTCTCTTTTACACTCAAAGTTATATTTTTAGTGTGTAAAATATCTAGTAACAATGTGATAGTCCCTCCTCAATAATGAAGAAAGAGCAGCCCTTAAATAGGCAAAGAAAAACTAACTTTTTAGACAAATTTTGATTCACCAAAAAATTTGTCCAAAAGGGATTGAATTTGTGTGCTAAAGGCTATCCAAAAGGTGAAAGGATAGCCTGAAATCTGCTATGGCAGGAGCCGAAAAGTCACTTCAGCCGCCCTACTAAAAGCAAGCTACTAGTACCCTAGTTTATGATAAAAATATCTAAATTTCATATTTTAACAATACCAATACCACCCTATTGAATCAAATCAAACTAAGATAGAAAACACATAACTAGACTTAGAAATATGAACTATAAATCAACTAAGGGAAACTCAGAATCTAATAACTAAAAATCAAACAAAAATAAGTATATTATCCAGATTAACTAATTGAAACCATCTGCTTAATATATCACATACGAACTAATTATTTCATTATAACAACTATGACTAAACAACATACTTGAATAAACAGAAAATCAACACATTAACTACTAAATAGCCCTAATGACCAAGAGACAAACAACTGTTAATCAAATTAATAAAAAAGTGATTACACGAGATTACTTCAAACATAGACGAAATAACAACGAATTTTATACTATAATAAAAACTAAAATCAGTCAGTAGGAAATAACAAGAATAACCACAGAAAGAAAAATAAATAAATAAAAATCAGAAACATGGGAAAAATATTAGGGGTTGAGTTTACTTAATTTTAGGGACATTCGAGGCCGGATCGAGCGATGAAACGTTACCGGAACCTTCAAATAGTGGCTAGCATCGCCAAACGCGCGTTTCTTTCAAGTAGACGCTAAAACAAATGAGTTTCGGCGTCTTGAAAAAAATAAACGGGCGTCTTTGAGTCGAAAAGTGGACTGAAACAGAGACGCGGTGGCTGGGTGCTATGGCAATGGTGATTTTGGGTTAGAGATAATAAAAGAAGAGGAAAAGAGGAGGAGGAAGGTATAAATTTTAAAGGAGTTGGGGCTATCGGCTGTCGGTGGAATGACGGCGGCAGTGAGGCGGCCAGCGTTGGTGGATGGCGGCATTTATGGGTAAAATTAGGGGGGAGGTATAGGTATCGTGGAGCTCAATCCATTCATATATGTGTTGTAGGGTGGTGGCGACCGTAGCTTCAAGAATTTGGGCAAACAAAGTGGCGGCTAGGGTTTCCTAGATCTAAAATACAGGGAGTTTGAGTGAGTTTGAGGGATTTGGAAAGAGGAGGTTGATGGGATTGTATGGTGAGATTTTATGGTGGTTTAGATGAAGGCCGATTTCCAGCCGGCGGCGATGGTAGGCGGTTGGGCGGCGCTGGCGGGGCTGAGAGGGAGAGAAGAGACAATGATGAGAGGGAAAGAAGAAAGGAAATAAAGGGGAAAATAGGGGAAAATTTTGGGGGTTTTAGGCTTTAAATACCTAGGATGAAGATCAAACTAGGATCGTTGGATCAAGTCAAGATGGGTGGCCAAGATTAAATCTTGATTCACTTAATGAAACGACGTAGTTTTGAGGCAAAACTATGTAGTTTTAAATCCTTTCAATGGCAGCCCTTTATCTTGCACTCTTGGCCACTTTTTTCTTTCAAATTTGGCCAAATTTCTTTCTTAATCCTACTTATTAAACTAAATTTACACAAACAAATAAATTAATTAAATAACTTATTCAAATGATAAATTAACTAGATTGATTCACCAATTAAAAAGTTAGTTGATTTCTAAAATGCACAAATGAAGGAAGAACTATTATTTTTTGATATTTTCATGACAAAAATATGCAATTAAAGACACAAAATTTGAAAAAAACAATTAAAATAACAAAAATATTAAGCAAAAAATTAGGTGCTCACAGCACTTATTGAGTACCGCTGTGGTGTACTCATGCCCTTTCTGGGCATATTTTTCATGTGCACATCCAGGTACCGCGACTCAGTCGTATCACCTTTGAGGGCGGTGACTGCTCTAGCGACTTCGAGGTATATCTGCCGCATCCGCAGACCGAGGAGTTCCTTTCTATTCTCACTTTTAAGTATTAGCCCTTCTGTATTTCTGTTCTTTGTTAGACATTCTGCAGTTAGAGCTATGTAGTATCCTTAGCTTGTGATTCGTGGGTTTCTGGGTCTTGGGAATATGTATTGGTTTTGAGAGTTAAATATTGTGTATGCCGAGCGGCACTTTTAAATGCTGTTTATTACTTTATTTCTGTTTTAAATTATTTTATTTCCACAAATTTGGTTTTTCTTCTGCAATTTAGGCTTACCTAGTTGTAGAGATTAGGTGCCGTCACGCGGAGGGCGAACCGGGTTCGTGACACTAAATAATTAAAGTAGCAAAATTAACAACTAAAGATACTAACGGTTAGAGACAAGATTAAGGAGGTCTAGAGTAATGATTTCCCCTATTGTCGGAATCCTTCCCGCTATGTTTTCTATAAATTTTCCTAAGCATTCTCTACCGATCATGAGCGCTCTAGTTGTTGTAACTCTCTCCCGAGTAATTACCACAATTTACTAGACATATTCTCCCGAATTACGCTAGCTCGCATTAAGTACAGCTCACTTAGAGCACCCAGGGTTTCATTATCCCTAATCCCACTTTTAAACCCTTGGTTAGTGATTTTACATACGTCAGGAGTGATGTTGTTCAACAACTACCTAAATATGAACTCCCTACCGAGTAATACATACTAAATAGGCACAACTAATTGAGGGCCCTTCAATCAACCACAAGAATAATATAGTTGAACAAATAGAGAAAATACTACGGCTCAATTGTATAAAAACATAACAAGAATTTATTATGCGAAAGGTTCTATCAAAATCCTAGATAACATCTTAGCTATTTATAATAACATGTAAAACTACAATACTAAAAGTCACAACCAACAATGAAAAAATAGGAAGAGAAAGGAAAAACTCGTAGAAGAATTCCCCGTCTTGCTCCTATTATGTCTCTGCTTCCTTAGGTCGAATCTGTGTCAAAAATATGTCCAACCTCCTCAAAATACCATTTTTTTCATGTATATATACTAAGTAGGGTTGGGCTCAAACAATTATACCTTCTCCAATGTGAAAAAGTACAAGTTTTCAGGCCTGGACTAGTGCGGGCGCGCTAGTGACCGCGCTAGTGGCCACGCATATTAACAAGTGCACTGCCTTAGTCCGTGACTAGGTCCGTGATCGCGGTTTCGACCGAGTTTTTTACCCTATTCCGTTTGGAATTTGAAAATACGTATAACATGAAACTTGTAGCCCTTTGAGTTAGCTTTCCAACCATATAGTATATAGTCCAAATGGAGTTTTTAGCAAAGAGTTATGTCTATTTTACTAGACAGTGCACAATATGCCTACTCGAGTCTTCGTTTGTTCTTAACTATCAAAGTTTGAAACCTGACACGATCCTGGCTTAATTCCTTGGACTTTTAATCAGACTTCAAATCTCCAAATCACTTGAATTCATTCCATAACATCTGTATAACTCGAAATCACTCCTACAAGGCATAAAACATACCGTTAGTACAAAACACTAGCGGTTAAAGCTCAAATTCAATTAAAGTGCAGTAAATTTGAATATAATAAGCGACTAAAATACGCGATTATAGCCTATCATGAATAGGCAATGCACTAGTGTAAACCGGAAAAGGATTGAGATGCAAAGTGGTGGACCAAAATGCCAAGAAAAACTCGAACAAAACAAAAAAGAGATACATAGATCATAGCCTATCAAGTCAAAATTCGATAGCAAAATGCATTAAAAGCAAGCTTTATATACAGTTGATTGTACAATTTGAATTCCATCGTTCCCCAAAAAATAACTCCCAAATAACCCAAGCGTTCAATAAAGAGTGAAGTTGCAAGAGGTCAGCAGCCACGCAACAAAAAAAGAAAAAGAAAAACCTGGTACACCATGTTGCTATAGTGCCAGCTAGCCATATAGTGCATTATTTTAGAATCTCAACTCACTAGGCTAATCATTTAGGAACACCACAGGTACCAATCATCAGCATCTGAAGATTGAGACGAGCATCCCGTTGCCCCATCATGTACCCTATTTTTTACCTCAAGTATCAGAAACAAGTTTGGGCAAGAACTTGGAACCAAACTGATGATCTTGGGTATCTAGCACATTCATTAGCCTATCAAAACACTGAGAAATACCGGCCTTAGCCATGAGAGCTTCCTTGACCCTAGTCTCGGTGTTCATAACGGCGACATTGATGATAGACTCAAAAGCAATGGAAGAAGCGGCAACCAACTGTTTAGCCAAATGGAGGTAGATATTTGGGAGTAACGTCGAAGAAAGAGAAATTAGGATTAGAATAGGGAGGGCATAAGTAATTAGGGAGGAAGCAGTAAAAGGAGGGACGCAAGAGAGGTGGGAAATGGACTAATGGAGGGGCATTTGAAGCAGAGGAGACAGAGGCGAGGAGGAGGAGGGTTGTGGAGGAACACATGGAAGAAGATGGAACATAAGGAACCAGAGTGGACGGCCAGCACACAAGTAGTGTACAGATGGCGCTGGAGACCTCGATAGGGAAGACGGTGAAGGATGTGAGGGTGAGTGGCAAAACAAACTGCACATCTAGCGACGGCTGGAAACACCTTCTGATGGCTGCTGCAGTTCTTCCACCTCCTGCTGCTCCATCACAACAATTTTGGATGTAGCTCTCTTAGTTTGAGATTCTAATGTATCCAACCCCCCAACACCTTGCTCTCTTATGTTCTCTGCATTCATTCTATAACTCATATAGTAATAGATATTTCCACATAACCTATTTTACATGGATATTTGGATACACATTTTTTTTTCCTGTTATATTATCTGCAGCTTAGGTTGCTCGCTCCATCAATTCTTACTATCACTTCTCTTCAATTATCTCCCTATTCCCTTATCTTAGTCCCATATTATAGAATATTCCACAAACACATTGACACGTTCCTTTTTAACCAGTCGCCATTAGAAACTTTTTCTTCTGCTTCCATAATATAAGTGCACTATCCGTATATTACATCTTTATAGCAAGCTTGCTTCAAGGATTTGGATTTTCTGCTATTGTTTCATTCAAAGGACACGCGAAGATTATTGCCAATCACAGAAGCATTGAGACCACTTTATTTTTTAAAAAACATTTCCGTTGAGACCAAAGAAACCATAGATTTGTATTGGAATACAAACCTAAAAAATTATCACCGTTTAAAAATATCCATTCACATCTCTTTTATTAGCTCAAGTCATCCAGTAAGAACATTATCATGTTATAATAACATCCAGTTCTATCCACCAAGTAGCTACATATTCTAGTACAACTCAAAGTTACTATTTGAGCACAGAGAACCAGGAAAGAAAATGCCATCAGCCATTTATATAAGCAAGAGAAAATGCTAAAACACTACTGCAAATAAATTACAAAGGTAAAAGAAGGGACAAAGAAAATGCCATAGTCCAGAACAATGTTTCCTACAGCTAATCAGCATCCATAAAAGGGTCTGTATCACCAAGATCAGCCACTAATTAATGGTTCCATATCTGCTCGATCTTCATCTTTTGGGGCAAAGTAAGTGGGAAATGGAAGCTATTGATATATCTGGTTAATTTCTTGTATAAATAATCTTTGATGAAAACAAAGTTACCTTCGGCTAAATTACTGAAGAATCCACCTTCTTTATTACAAGATTAAAACACTTTTGTTAGAGTCACATGCAAATGACACCTTTCTTCAAATTCACAGTTACTTCCAAGAAGGTAAATTGAACCGCCGTAATTTAAAAAAAATTTAAAAAAATTTGCAAATTGTCCCCTTTGTTAGGTAACTAATATTCATTAGAAAGCGCACAGGGGGGAGGGTGTTGATTTGCGATTGTTAAACTCCCAACTCCCCCTCC
>MU708512.1:136742-168830 GCA_026770625.1 Nicotiana glauca
GCTGCAACCACAGAGCATACTTAGACAGTACCTTGGCTCTGATACCAATTGTTGCGGAAGCCAAATGTATATAGTGTGAATAAGTCACAACTGCTATACCAAAAATTATGGCAGCCACCAAATAATAAATAAGACAATAAAGCAACAATAAAAGAAACACCAGAATTTACGAGGTTCCGGTAATTTTGCCTACTCCTCGGACACAACCAATATTTTATTCCACTCTAAAATACAAGTGAAATAATACTAAAGAGAGAAGATACAAATGCCTTAAGAAGATAAGAAAGCAAATGAGAGGTGTGTTTAAATCCTAAACATTAGGCCTCATTTTATAGGGAGAAATCCTCCTCCAATACAAGTTCCCCACCGATGTGGGATGAGGAACTTTTGACATATTCAACAGTTACAACTCTCTTTTAGTCAAGATGAGTTTGAACGCATAGAACTACATCTGAAAATTACGCAAGAGAATTATTTTTAAATAACGGCGTGCATATGCATGTAGCTTTATTTTCCACTTGTTTCGGTATAGGTCGAAATTTTGACGATCACGATCGTTACTGAGTGTAGAAAAGAACGAGGTCGGGTAATGACTAACAACCGCTAGCGAACGCACAACGTCTGCTGTAGTGTTAACATGACAAGGAACAATAGAAATATGCTTTTCGAATATTCCTTGTGTTGTCACTTTTTTAGAGTAAAAAGGGGGATTGTCCCCTATAAAGAGGGAGGAGAGAACAATTCTGTAAGGGAGAGAACAATTTGGTTCATTACAGATCTGAAATCCTTACGTCATCCTTTGTCTTGACCAATTACATTCATTGCTATATTTTCTTACATTTGAAGTTCTCGCATTTATGAATAATTATTTGGTTCCAACAGATTAGGAAGCATCATTCACCGTATTTTATCTTTGCACTATCTAATGTAGATTTTATTACGCTTAGCTGAGATTTACTTCTTCATCTTCATCAATTGATTTAATCTAAAGTGTTTTTAGTATCTTTTGGTCAAACAATTTGGCGCCGTCTGTGGGGATTTCTTTAGCTAAGATTTTAGTTTCATCTTGGTCCTTGAAAGGGATAATCACCTCTTCCTAGCTTTGCAAAAACTAACAATGACAGGAAAGGGAGACTCAAGGTTAAAAATGATAGCAGGTGTCATAAGCAACCTTCTGGATTCCATCAACGAAGCCGATAGGGAGGATAACGAAAATGCGACACCGAACGCTACACCTGAGGGAGATACCTCACCTCTCCCGCACGAAAGCGTGACTGCTTCACACGAAAAGGGAGCCTCCACATCCACAACAGGAGAAGCACCACCAGCTGTGAAAAGGCTATTGAAAGAATGGCTGACAAACACTCTGAGCAACATACTCGATAAACCCGTCCAAAGGATATCAGAGGCATAATACATGCACACACCGCAACAGTCGCCGTCGAACTAGAAACTCCAAGCACATGTAACACTCATATTATTGTTGATGCAGGTAACGACGCACTCGTAGCCATCCTAAAGAAAATGGAAAATGAGAACAAGGTGCTCCGTGATCAGATGAAGGAGCATCAGGAAAGGGTTGATAAAATACAGGGCACTCCGAAGTTGCTACCAAAATAGGACATCGGTCGATTCGTCGAGCAACTGTTGCGACCAAAACACTCACGCAAGTGCACGTGATCGTCAAATAATAAAGTAGTGAGTAGAGTATCGTTCCCATGAAGACTTGTGATTAACTATTGACTGATTCAAACTCAATTAACTTATCGATCCAAGAGATTTTTCACAAAATATAGTCGTCTCTAATTTACTACCTAAAAATATCAATTAATAAAATAACTAGAATAATCAACCAAACAAATAACAATTTCGAATAACTATCAGTAAGGTAGAATATTCCAGGGTCATGGGCTAGCTAGTAATCGTGTTGCGTTCTTGTTTTAAAATAACTAATTGATTTATCTGGATTGTTGATTGACAGGGTTAATATTGCTCATAAGAATCTGTCGACTCCTTACTCGCCTATTCAAGTTAACTTAATGCCTATCTGTCTATGGAATTAAGATTAACAAGAATGCATTTATAATTCCTGTATCTCAACCAAGAAAGGCAATTAGGTATATGTCTATCCTAATTGTGAATCCATTCCCCAATGCCCAGGTTCAAGAACTTGCTCTATTTGATTCTATATGCAATCTAGAGTTCCCACTTTCGAGTTCAACTATAGATTCATAGATAGTATTTCACTGTTAGCTACTCAGCAAAATAATTGAGAACAAAATTAAATAAATAACCCAATATGATAAAATTAACTTCGTTAAATTAAACTCTGAACAACAACATTCATGTTTCACTCATGACCCTAGAACGATAGGCTTTAGCCACTCATAGTAGTGTTCATCTCAATAATATTCAATTTCATTCAAATCGTAAAAACAAAAGGAAAAAAATAAGAACTTGATGTTGGAATCTCCTCCTTGCCTCTTGCCTCTCTTTTTCTTGCACTACACTATGAAAACCTTGATAATTAATCCTTGAGAGAGCTTGTCCTTTTATAGGTTAAGTGAATTTATCCCCAGACTTCCAATTTTAACCCTTACAATTACTTTTTGGAACTGGGACTAGCGCGACCGCGCTACTGGACGCGCTAGTGGTCGCGCTAGTTGACTAACATTCTGCCTCTCGCATCTGGACTAGCGTGGTCGCGCTAGTCCAGGCCTTTATTTCCTCGATTCTTTTTCTCGTCTTCGCGCGTACTCAGCTCCTAGGGGTTTTTCTTGCTTCAATGTAGCTCCAATCACAGCTTTGAGGCCTCATACAAGCTCCTCATCCTGCAACATATTAAATTCACAATTAGAGCCCATTTTTCATCATTTAACTATATTATGATATTGAAAAATAATCAAGTTGGGGCATAAACAATCGCCAAAAATCACAAATCTAGCCTATTATCAACACCCCACACTTAAACTATTGCTAGTCCTCGAGAAATCCACCACACTCTATAAAGGTTTTTTCACTCAACATTATTCCCTAACGTATCACACCAAGAACCATTCACATAAGTTACCCCTAGTAGTGAGCACTCCTAGCCTCAAAAGTCGATTCTCACATGCCGTGCAATATTTTGTACTTCCTCAAGCTACTCTACACAGAAGTCAAGACTTGCCTTTCTTTCACGAGTCAAATGCTCTCACATTCACACACAAGAGAGTAGTTCCACATATAATTATATTTAGACAAATTAGGAACTGAGGTAGATAAAATTCACTCACTCTCAAAAAAGAAGTCACATGCATGTAATTGGTACCATAGCCTTGCCCTTAATGTGAATCTCTACTAATGTAGGCTCGCTCGATCTAAAATTAATTAGGACTTTTTCATGGTTGTAATGTGGTCTAAGGGATGGGTAGGATATATTTAGGAATATTGACTAACCCTCCTAAGCACTTTAATACACCACATAATCAACGTTACACGCAAATTCTTCAATCCACTTCACTTTCACAAACAATATCACCCCAAAAATGCTCCCTTCTTCTTTAAGCACTACATTAATTCACACCCACTAGCAGGAATAAGACAACAATATATTCATCTCTATATTTTTTTTTCTTCAGATTTTTTTTTCAATTTCCGCTAGTGGTGTATTATTTTACAAAACAAGTGAACCTTTCTTCCTTTTATTGGTTTCACTCAAAAGCCAGCCCACACTTAGTTCCTTCTTACTTTTTTAGCGCTCATCTCATAATTAAAGTGCTTTAAGAGGAAAATGGATCAAAACAATATCAATTAAGAATGAAAAGGATATAGACTTGTAATGTGGGTGCCAAACAAAAGTCTATAGGCTCAAAAGGGTTGACTAGGGATAAATTTTATTTGTGGCAAGCAATTAAGCTCAAAAAGATCAAAGAAAGCCTAAAATCATTTTTCAAACCGAGCATCACCTAAAATTTTGCTTCGACTCACACACCGGGCAAGTTCTAGACACAAGTACAATACATGGACTACACAAAAATCTCACCACACATGGAACATGACTCACTCCATATTGGCTTATGGAGATATCCTATTATGAGCATTCAAGTTAGTGACAAACGGACAATTTAAGGCACTTTTAGTAAGATTCAACCAATAAGACTAAGCGTTACACTCTAGTGTCTATTGTGTTCATGTGTATCAACGCCATGGGTTCTCTTTTGTTTTAGCTCGTAGCCCATTAAGCCTAATCTAAAAATTAAAAAGAAAACAAAATAAACAAAAACTAACTATACCCGGTTCAAGCTAAATCCGTGGAAAAGAACTGTAGCCCAAAGAAAAACCAAGGAGGAGTTACTACACTACCTAAAAAAAAAAATATCTTTTTGGTGTTTTTTCTAGACTAACTTCCCTCAAGAAAATTGTTCAAAGGATCCGTCATCAGGAAGAGTCTTCATATTTTCATTTTTTTTCTTCGACTTAGTCCCTCAAGAACCCGGCCGAAAGAGACCCGTCGTCGGGACAAGCCACTTACCTATTTTAAACTAATGAACTCTTATTCAACACCAAAACAATCAACGCCAAACAAAACAAAGCAAAATAAAATCAAACAGTCAAATGATACAATTACATACATACAATGAAGTATCCCCCACCCCACACTTAAAATGAAGACATGTCCCCGAGGCTTAAGAATTGAAGGAACAGTGAGGTAAATGAACTTCTCTGAAGGCTCACTCCTAGTCAGAGATGGTGTCTGGGTTCACATGGCACGCACGACCCAAGGCTCTCAGCCAGCCCAAAAATTTCTTCTCAGACTTCGTTTGCTGGACAGCCACCGCATCTAAACAAGTACCCAAATCAGTCACGGAGGAGCGTAACTCGGCCATCTCCTGCTCCAAAGCGGCAAAACGGGACACTCTAGCAGTTTCGAAAGATGATGCCGCTCCATATGGTGCTGCAGTTGCTGCACTGGGCTCCTGGACCTGTGTTTCAGCCCCCACGTCTACCTGCGTGACCTCCTCTTCCTCCGAGTCATCAGATCCACTCCTATCCTCTCCACCAACTGCCGTAGGCTCCTTACCCGTGGTGACCTTGTAGGGACTGAACTTGTGGCCTTTTGGTACTAGCCTATCCACACGGAGATTTTTGGGCACCCGAGCTTGCCTGCAAAGCTGAGTCACTAAAGAAGGGAAAAAGAATGCATACCTTTTTACTGGGCAGCGAATGAACATTTCGTCGTGCATCACTTTGGCTACATCGAAGTTAAGACCTCTGATGAAACACTAAATCAAAGCAGCTCGGAGTCCATTTACCTCCATAGTGTTAGAGGACAAAATAAGGCGATTGTTACTCAAATACAACCAGCACTTCGCCTTAGAGGTTAGTGCTGAGAAGTGAAACTTCTCATCGTATTGCGTCTAGATCACCTCTTTACCGGGTACACAGATCGAATCAAAGAATAGCTCCTACTTTGCATCTGTTGGGTTACGACCATACTCATAAAAGTCATCATAATCAGGCACAGGAGGGGGCAGATGGTACACCGTCCGTATCGCCTCAATAGAGGCATTCACCTCTTTGCGGCGCACTGTGACTACACCATTGTCATGATCCGGCATATTAGCATTAAAAATCTCGGACAACCATTGCATTGCCCTCCCCTGGCTCATTAATGAAGATCTGCAACCCCCGCCTCACCATCTCAGTGTACATATGAGGACAATGCTGCTGGACTAAACCGATGTCAATTCCCCTCTCCGGAATTGGCTTTTTATTTGCCTTCTCCACAAAGCAGTCTTGAGCATTGGCTGAGACAAATTTGTTACTGTCAAAGGGGCATGCAAGTGCTTCCCCTTATGTCCTGGGTGCGCCGGCGTGGCAGCTAGAGGATGGACCTGTGGCGCGGCAGTTTTGAGATGGTGCCATAATACCTGAAAAACGAGAACACATTAGCACAACCCAACACAAATGTGACGCATTGCGGTTACTCAGATTCACATGCATAAGTGGTCACAACTACATAGTTACGTTCATTTAGGCCTTTCCACAAACACCTTGTGGGCATTAGGCATTCACAATCCGTTTTAAGCAATTTAAAACATCAACCCACCACACAATCTTATCAAAATTACAAATCAAGTGGAACAACACCCCACACTTACTACCCACAAACACCACAACATATGTTATTAATTTTCTACACAAGATCAAAGAAAAACTACTACAAAAAGGACATTCTAACACAAACAAGATTTTGAAAAATAAAAAGAAAAGAAAAAGAAAAGAAAATAAAACTAGGGCTCATACCTATAGTGGTAGAAGGTGGTGAGTAGAGAAGGGATGTATGGAAGAATGTGGGTGAGGTTAGGAAGAGGAGGGGATCGCTTATGGGGATGAGGGGTTTTGGTTTGTCTGACAATTGTTAATAGAAGAGGGAGATAATAGAAGAGGGGTTTTGGTTTTGGGGTTATACGATGGGGATAATAGAAGAGGGAGTGGGATTGGGGTAAGGGTAATTTAGACTAAAGAAACAAAAAAAAACATTAACATAAAATAAATTGAAGCAACCAAACCGTTAGTTTTTAGGGAGGGACTAGCGCGGTCGTAGTGCAACCACTAGCACGATCACGCTAGTCCAGGCATAATGTGTTCAATTTAGTGCGGTTACTAGTGCGATCGCGCTAGTAGCATGGCCAATAGAACGAGCGTGCTAAAATTGTTGAGCTTAGGCTGAATGCTACCCAGTTAGCACGGCTTGTAGTGCGTGCGCGCTACTGGGTAACTTTTTTTTCCACGTTTTTCACCTGTTCTCACCATTGTCGATGGCCTTTTTGCCCGCCCTTTGTCACATGCATTGGTTAGAACGTTGTGAAAACTCACAATTAACAACTATAACTATCGTTGGGTTGCCTCCCAACCAGTACGAGCGTGCTAAAATTGTTGAGCTTAGGCTGAATGCTACCCAGTTAGCACGGCCTGTAGTGCGTGCGCGCTACTGGGTAACTTTTTTTTCCACGTTTTTCACCTGTTCTCACCATTGTCGATGGCCTTTTCGCCCGCCCTTTGTCACATGCATTGGTTAGAACGTTGTTAAAACTCACAATTAACAACTATAACTATCGTTGGGTTGCCTCCCAACCAGTGCCTTTGTTATTGTCGTGGCACGACGGTTATAACAATTCAATGGGTTGCCTCCCATCCAGCGCCTGATTCAACGTTGCGGCATGACTCACCATATTTTCAAGCATCTGCCAAGTCCACCGAGGTCTTGTGACGTGCATTGTCACCACCCCAATAATATTTTATACTCTGGCCATTTACCAAGAAGGTACCACTTGAGCTCATATGCCACAACTCCACAGCTCAATGAGGCTTCACACTTACCACAACGAAAGGGCCTGACGAACGAGACTTAAGCTTTCCAGGAAACAACTTCAACCTAGAATTGAATAAAAGAACTTCTTGGCCCGACTCAAACTCTCGATGTTGGATGTGCTTGTCATGGCACCTCTTAGTCTTATCTTTATACAATTTGGCATTTTCATATGCGTGCAATTGAAACTCATCAAGCTCGTTGAGTTGCAGCAACCTCTTCTCTCCAGCTAAGTCCATATCCATATTCATCTTTTTAATTGCCCAATAGGACTTGTGTTCAATCTCGACAGACAAGTGACATGCCTTCCCATAAACTAATTTATACGGAGAAGTACCTATGAGAGTTTTGTATACAGTTCGATATGCTCATAATGCGTCGTCTAGCTTCCCGACCCAGTCTTTTCTATTTCCACTTACCATTTTCTCCAGAATCTGCTTTACTTCTCTGTTTGACACTTCCACTTGGCCACTTGTTTGGGGTTGATAGGCAGTGGAAACCTTATGCTTAACTCCATATTTTGCAAGAACATTATTCAGCAATTTTTTGCAGAAGTGAGTTCCTCCATCGCTTATCAACACTCTAGGAGTACCAAGTGTGTGAAGATGTGCTTCTTTACAAAGCTCACCACTACCTTTGCATCATTAATGGGAAGAGCAATGGCCTCAACCCACTTAGACACATAATCGACTGCCACCAAGATGTACCTATGACCATTAGAGTATGGTAATGGTCCCTTGAAGTCGATCCCCCAAACTTCAAAAAGCTCTATTGCTAGTATATTCTGCAAATGCATCTCATGCTTCTAGGTGATTGTTCTGGTTTTTTGGACTCTTGTCACATATTTTAACAAAGGCATGTGCATCCTTAAACAATTTTGGCCAATAGAAACCTGATTGTAGAACTTTCTATGCGGTTCTATCTCCACCATGATGTCCTCCATATGGTGAAGCGTGGCAGTCATGCAATATTGCATTAATCTTTTCCTCAGGAATGCATCTTCGCACCAACTGATCTGCGCATAGCCGGTATAAGAATGGCTCATCCCACATGTAGAGCCTCACATCATGTAGGAACCTTTTTCTATTATCGGGTGTCAATTCCGGTGGTGTCACCCCACTTGCAATAAAATTCACATAATCTGTATACCACAGGGCTTCACTTGAGGTGATTTCCAATAACTGCTCATCAGGAAATGTTTCTTTGATTGACCCACCTTCAGCTACATGGCTCCAATTTTCTAATCTGGACAAGTGATCAGCCACTTGGTTCTCTATCCCTTTTCGATCTCAGATTTCTAACTCAAACTCTTACAAGAGGAGGACCTAACGAATCAGCCTCAGCTTGGCGTCTTTATTATCAAACAAGTATCTGATAGCTGAATGATCTGTGTAGACGATGACTTTGGTCCCCACTAGATATGATCTGAACTTGTCAAACGCCTACACCACTGCAAGCAATTACTTTTCAGTAACTTTGTAGTTCATCTGGGCTGGATTCAGAGTTTTGCTCGCATATTTGATGGAGTGAAAGATTTTATTTCTCCTTGCCCCAAAACAGCTCCAATAGTAATGTCACTCGCATCGTACATCAACTCAAATGGTTGTTCCCAATCCAGAGCAATGATAATTGGTGCAGTCACTAGCCTTCCCTTCAACTCCTCAAATGCTTTCAGACAGGCATCATCGAACTTGAAGGAGACATCTTTCTCAAGCAACTTGCATAAGGGAGAGGAATTTTTCAAAAAATCTTTAATAAAACGACGATAAAAACCTGCATGGCCCAAGAAACTACAAATGCCTTTGATGCGTTGGTGGGGGAAATTTTTCAATTGCTTCCACCTTTGCTTTGTCCACCTGCAAACCATTTTTGGACACCTTGTGCCCCAAAACTATACCTTCACGTACCATGAAGTGGCATGTTCCTCAGTTTAGCACGAGGTTCGCCTCTTCACATCTAGCAAGTAATTTATCAAGATTCATTAAACAGTTATCAAAAGAGCATCCAAATATGGAAAAATCATCCATGAACACTTCTACAAATCTTTCAACCATGTCAGTAAAAATAGCTATCATACACCTTCGAAAAGTCGCAGGTGCATTACAAAGAACAAAGGGTATTCTCTTGAATGCATACGTGCCATACATATACGTAAATATGGTCTTATCTTGGTCCTCTGGGGCTATAGCAATCTGATTATACCCGGAGTAACCATCTAAGAAATAATAATATTCTTGGCCAACTAATCTATTAAGCATTTGGTCAATAAAGGGGAGAGGGAAGTGGTCCTTTCGGGTGGCATTATTCAATTTTCTATAATCTATACAAATCCTCTACCCAGTGATAGTTATTGTAGGAATCAAATCATTATTTTCATTAACCACTACAGTCATCCCCCCTTTCTTAGGTACACATTGAATGGGGCTTACCCATTTGCTATCCGAGATTGGAAATACAATACCTGCATCAATCCACTTAATCACTTCTTTTCTTACCACTTCTTTCATGATTGGATTTAGTCGGCGTTGTTGCTCTACACTTGGCTTGTGTACGTCCTCCATGAGGATTTTATGCATACAAAAAGCTGGACTAATGCCTTTAATGTAAGACATTGTCCACCCAAGTGCTCGCTTGTGCTCACGTAGCACTCTCAAGAGCTTCTCTTCCTGCAATTTAGACAATTCAGAAGAGATAATAACATGTAAAGTGTCAGAGTCACCCAAATAAGCATATTAAAGGTAAGGGGCCATAGGTTTAAGCTCCAACTTTGGAGCCTCCTCAATTGACGACTTTGGAGGCGGCCCATCTGGCCTATTCAAGGGCTCAAAGGGGTGTATCCCCTGCATGTAAGCACAAGATGTATCTAGGATGTGCATCATCTCCTCAACCTCATCATCAGTTCCCAGGCTATCAAACAACCTAAGTTCTTTCTCTAGAGAATCATCTAGATATACACTCGTGTCAAGAATTTGCTCATCTGCCTCAACAACAGATATCATTGAGAGCTCCTCATAGTGGCGGGAAAGTTGAATTGCTTTGTAGACATTAAAGACTGTTTCCTCTTCATCCACATTCAAAATCATTTTTCCCTCTCTCACTTTAATAATTGCATCACCAGTATCCAAGAGAGGTCGCTCCATTATGATTGGGACCAGTTCGTCAGCCTCATAATCTAGGATAATGAAGTCCTTCGGGAAGATAAATTTCCTCATTTGCAACAACACATCTTCAATCACCCCTCAGGGTGTGCTATTGACCTATCGGGCAGCTGCAACATCACAATAGTTGGCCTTGGAGCTCCCAGTCCCAATTGCTTGAACAAGGATAAGGGCATCATATTTATGCTCTCCCCCAAATCGCAAAGAGCACTACCCACATCAATATTACCAATTCGCACAGGAATGGTGAAGCTGCCAGGATCCTTAAGCTTTTGAGGGAGCTTGTTTTGGACCCTTGAAGTGCACTCCTCAGTAAGTGCAACTATCTCAAATTCAGTCAATCTTCTCTTATGAGCAAATATATCTTTTATGTACTTAGCATACTTTGGAATTTCACGTAGTACATCAACGAGTGGAATATATAATTGAACCTGGATCAACATGGAGAGAAATTTGCTAAACATGCGATCATCATTCTTTTTGTGCAATCTCTGGGGGAATGGTGGTGGTGGCCTTGTAGCCTCTACTGGCTCTGGAATTGCATCAGTATTATTTGATTCGTGTGTCGTCTTAGGAATCAACTCCCCCTCGGGTATGGGCTTGTCTTTTCTTTTCTTTGGCACTTCCTCTAGCTCCCTCCCGTTTTTGAGTGTAACTGCATTCACTTGAGGATTCTTTTCTGTATCACTGGGGAGAGAGCCTGCAGGTCTAGTGTTTTGATTCATTTCTAACTGCCCCGTTTGCCTTTCAAGATTTCTGAAATCAGTCCTGAGCTGTTGATTGTCAAACAACAACTTCTTTAGCAGATCATTTGTACTCTCTTCCATTTGTTGGGGTGGCTTTTGAGGTTGATTGAAATTCCCTTGGGGTCTATAATGATTCTGATTTGGCTGATTTCCACCCCATGAGAAGTTGGGATGGTTCTTCCAATTTGGATTGTAAGTGTTCCCATATTGTGCATGCTGATTCATTTGACCTCTGCTCTGTTGCCCCACATAGTATATGGATTCAGGATTCGTAGGATACATGTCACTCATATGATTGTCGCCACACAGTTTGCAGCAGATAGACATTTGTTGTACATGTTGCATCGCTTGAGGTTGCTGCATTGTCATTCTATTCATCTGATTTGCCAATTTTGCTATATCGACTTTCATGGCTAAAACTTCATCGAGCTCAATCAACCCGGTTGCTTTCTGCTTAATTGCCTTTTTTGCATCACCATCTCCATGCCAATTATGATCATTAGCAGTGAAGTTATTTAGCAAGAGTTGGATTTCACTGTACGATCTAGCCATGCAACTACCCTAACAAGCTGAATCAAGATTCATTTTTGATGCCTCATCCTACCCATCCACAAAAGTGTCACCCAATACCTCATCAGTCTGACAATGATGTGGACAATCTCTGAGTAGCTTCTTGTATATTTCCCATGCTTGATGAAGTGTTTCGCCATCCCGTTGTTCAAACCCAAGAATCTGACTCCTCAATGATTTTGTCTTCTTAGTAGGGAAAAACTTGATTAAGAATTTCCTTGCTAGATCATCCCAAGTGCAGATTGAGTTTGCAGGCTCCTTCTGCAACCATTCCTTAGCTTCCCCAAGTAGTGAAAAGGGGAAACATGTCAGCCTAACATAGTCCTTGGAAATATTCGGATAATTGTAGGTGTCCGTAATTTCCAAGAAATTCTGAATGTGCCTCTGGGGGTCTTCATGATATAGAACCACATATTTCCCTGTGGACTGGATCAGCTGCACCATGTATTTTTGAGTTCAAAGTGCCCTGTGATATCAGGCTTCACAATAGCCTGAGTCATATTAGCAAGACTGGGCCTTGTGGCTGCAATTACCATGCACTCCTCATTCCCTGTCATCTCTATTGGCTGTGGTTGAACTACTATGTCCAACTCTCTTTCAATTCTGGTTCTAGCATCTACTTCCCTCCTCACTCTCTGAAGTGTTCTTTCAATTTCAGGATCAAGGGGAAGGAGATTGTTTGCACTTCTACTCCTCCGCATTCAAGAGAAGAGCCTGTGTTAACACAAACAAGGTAAACTGAAAATTAAAGCTTGAACAAATAACTAATAAAAGCTTAACTCAGTCAAGTAGCTAATTTCTAAGTCCCCGGCAACGGCGCCAAAAACTTGTTGCGACCAAAACACTCACGCAAGTACACGAGATCGTCAAGTAATAAAGTAGTGAGTAAAGTATCGTTCCCGTGAAGACTTGTGATTAACAATTGACTGATTCAAACTCAATTAACTTATCGATCCAAGAGATTTTTCACAAAATATAGTCGTCTCTAATTTACTACCTAAAAATATCAATTAATGAAATAACTAGAATAATCAACCAAACAAATAACAATTTCGAATAACAATCAGTAGGGAAGAATATTCCAGGGTCACGTGCTAGCTAACAATCGTGTTGCGTTCTTGGTTTAAAATAACTAATTGATTTATTTGGATTGTTGATTGACAGGGTTAATATTGCTCATAAGAATCTGTCGACTCCTTACTCGCCTATTCAAGTTAACTTAATGCCTATATGTCTATGGAATTAAGATTAACAAGAATGCATTTATAATTCCTGTATCTCAACCAAGCAAGGCAATTAGGTATATGTCTATCCTAATTGCAAATTCGTTCCCCGATGCCCAGGTTCAAGAACTTGCTCTATTTAATTCTATATGCAATCTAGAGTTCCCACTTTCGAGTTCAACTATAGATTCATAGATAGTATTTCATTGTTAGCTACTCAGCAAAATAATTGAGAACAGAATTAAATAAATAGCCTAATATGATAAAATCCACTTCGTTAAATTAAACTCTAAACAACAACATTCTTGTTTCACCTATGACCTTAGAACGATAGGCTTTAGCCACTCATAGTAGTGTTCATCTCAATAATATTCAATTTCATTCAAATAGTAAAAACAAAAGGAAGAAAATAAGAACTTGATGTTGGAATCTACTCCTTGCCTCTTGCCTCTCTTTTTCTTGCACTACACTATGAAAACCTTGATAATTAATCCTTGGGTGAGCTTGTCCTTTTATAGGTTAAGTGAATTTACCCCCAGGCTTCCAATTTTACCCCTTACAATTACTTTTTGGAACTGGGACTAGCGCGACCGCGCTACTGGACACGCTAGTGGTCGCGCTAGTTGACTAACATTCTGCCTCCCGCATCTGGACTAGCGCGGTTGCGCTAGTGGACGCTCTAGTCCAGGCCTTTATTTCCTCGATTCTTTTTCTCGTCTTCGCGCGTACTTAGCTCCTAGGGGTTTTTCTTGCTTCAATGTAGCTCTGATCACAACTTTGAGGCCTCATACAAGCTCCTCATCCTGCAACATATTAAATTCACAATTAGAGCCCATTTTTCATCATTTAACTATATTATGACATTGAAACAAAATCAAGTTGGGGCATAAACAATCGCCAAAAATCACAAATCTAGCCTATTATCAACAACCATACAATGAAGAGTCATCCCCCCACACCATTCCAAAAACCTTCAAAATGCCACCATACTTGACAATATATGATGGTATTATAGAACCGGAAGATTACATAATCCACTACGTCACAGCCGTAAAAGGCAACGATCTGCCAAAAGAACAAGTGTCATTGGTGCTGCTGAAAAGGTTTGGCGAAACCATGATAGAGGGAGAGCAGACTTGGTACTCACAATTGCCAACACGATCAATATCAACGTTCGAAGGAATGCCATACAAATTTGTCACCGCTCATGCAGGAGCAAAAAAGGCGGAAGCCAGGGTAAATGACATCATCGCCGTTAGACAGACAACGGGCGAGGGACTCAGGGACTTCCTAGTCATATTTAATAGGGTGAGAATGAGCCTGCCAAATGTATCACAGAGGATGTCGGTAGCAGCCTTCCAAAATGGTTTAAGCAGGAATGGGTCGAAAATAACCGAAAAGATGTTAAATAGGCTAATAAAATACCTTCCCACCACTTGGGAAGAAATCCAAAATGCCTATTGTGCCAAAGTAAGGGCAGACGAGGACGACCTCAATGGTCCGATCCAACGGCTGGCATCCGTCCAAACTGAAGTAAGGAAAGATCGCTGCAACGATGGCCAAAGGGATCAACTATCCCGTCTTAGTCGATAGAGGCATAAGCCTTACATCCGGACATCCATACCGCCTCCTCCACGACACGCACAAATCACTCCTCGATATGCCGTGCCACATCAAAATGAAAGAGGTATGCCCCCACTATTATCTGCTCATAACTTTTATGTTTCTCTTTCAGAAATAGTATATGCACTAGAGAAGCTCGGCACAAAGGTGCAATGGCCAAAAAAGATGAAATCCGAGCCGAGCACCCGAAAATTGACATTCTATGCAAATTCCATCAGGAAAGGGGGCATAAGACCAAAGACTGCATAGGCCTATGGCAGGAAGTAGTAAGAATGCTAAACCAGGGACACCTGAAAGAACTATCGAGTGATCGAGGATGGGATAACTTTGCTCGAGGGCGCGATCAACCTCAGGGACCCCCAAAACCACCTTCACCCGCTTGTACAATACAAATAATCATCGGAGGTGGTGATGATACGACAACCAACCACATAAAGTTCACCAACACACAAAAACTCAAATGGTTAATCGCTCACGAACGTCACGATGACCTCGAAGATAGTATCATCTTCGATAAGTCAGATGCCGATGGTTTGTCTTTCCCTCACTATGATGCTCTTGTTATAACTTTATGTGTTGCGGATATCGATGTAAAAAGAATAATGGTGGATGACGGAAGCGGCGTGTGTATTATCCATCCTCGAGTCCTCGTACAGATGAGACTCAAGGATAAAATAATACCACGTTGCATAACACTAACGGGTTTTAATAATGTAGTTGAATGAACCTATGGAGAGATAGTGCTTCGCGTTCTGGCCGGAGGAGTCACTCTGGAAAAAATGTTTCACTTTATGAATCAAGAAACAACCTACAACGCTATCATAGGGCGCCCACGAATACACGCCATGCAAGCCGTCTTGTCAAGTTTCTATCAAGTAATCAAATTTCCTGCTCTATGGGGAATATTCAACATCCAAGGCGAGAAACGCACCGCACAAGAATGCTACCATATCGCCCAGGGTTGTGCACACACCCAGCAACTAAAAGTAGCAAGTGCGGAAGCATAGCACTCAGCAATATCGGGAACCAAACCTGACGTAAAAATAGAGGCTATCAAAGACCTGGACATCATAAAAGCATGCGAGGCAACCATAGAGGACCTCGATCCCATCCAACTGGACAACAATGACAGTACGAAAAAATCTTATATCGGGCACAATCTCTCAGAACTAGGTAAATTCTATAAATTCTTAACTAGCCATGTCGATTTGTTTGCCTTCTCCCATTCAGATATGCCAGGCATCCCAAGAGACATCGCCACACACAAGCTGAATGTTGACCCCCCTCTATCTACCTGTACGGCAAATAAGGAGAAAGTTCAACGTTGCAATCAATGATGCGGTTAGCAAAGAAGTCTATAAGCTACTTGCTAATGGCTCCGTCCGAGAATCAAAGAATCCTCAGTGGGTCGCCAATATGGACATGGGGAAGACGAAAAATGGAAAGTGGCAGATGTGTGTTGAATTTACCGACCTAAACAAAGCATGCCCGAAAGATTCCTTTCCATTACCATACATCGACCAGCTCATTATTGCAACGATGGGGCACAAGTTGCTAAGTTTCTTAGACGCCTATTCTGTTTACAAACAAATTCTAATGGCAAAAGAAGACCAATAAAAGACTACTTTTATCACTCACCGAGGAACGTACTGCTACAGATACATGTCGTTCGAACTTAAGAACGCGGGGGAAACATACCAAAGGTTAGTCACCAAAATGTTCAAAGATCAACTCGATAAGACCATGGAGGTCTAGATCGATGACATGATAGTGAAGTCAAAAAGGAAAGAAGATCACATCGATCATTTGAAGGAAGCCTTCGACATACTGAGGCAATATGGCATGAAATTAAATCCCAAAAAATGCGCCTTCGCCGTAACCTCGGGTAAGTTCCTCGACTTTCTGGTGCCGCAAAAAGGTATTGAGGTCAACCCATATCAGATCAAGGCCATCAAAGGAATACTGGAAACGTTAACCCACAAAAAGTAGGTACAAAATTGATAGGACGAATATCCTCCTTGTCGAGGTTCATTTCACGGTCATGAGATAGATGCCACAAATTTTGTAATGTATTGAGAAAGGATCATGGACTTTAATGGAATTCAGAATGCATCGATGCCCTAAGAAAATAGAAAGCATACCTGTCATCACCGCCATTACTCTCCAAAGCAGATCTAGATGAATGCCTCTTGGTCTACCTAGCAGTATCCGAAGTCGCGGCAAGTGTAGTTTTAGTCCCGAAAACAAAGGTACGCAATCTCCAATTTACTATATCAGAAAAAACTTAATTGATGACGAAACAAGATACCCGCACCTTGAAAAATTGGCTCTGGCATTAGTAATAGCTTCACGAAAGCTTAGACCATATTTTAAATGCCACCCCATAAAGGTGGTAACAACCTTCCCCCCTCAAGAGCATCCTGCATAAAACTAAGCTATCGGGTAGGTTGGCCAAATGGGCAATAGAATTGAGCGAGCACTATGACGCCCCTTTTTCTCGTGAAATCGGGTTTATGACATTTGGAAGGACAACTCGTTTCTTTTGGGAACTGGGTTTGCATTCGAATAGTTGCCACCTAATGATTAGGGTGCATTAGGAAACCTAAAGGGGTTTTGATTTGAGCAAGCAGAGATAGGGTAAGGGCGTGAAATTATTCTAAGGGGAAGGTGTTAGGCACCTCTCAGAATCCACTAGTGTGGTTCCTGGCTAGACTATTATTGTGAATTTAGGTGCAAATAACATATAGACAAATAAAGCTTCAAATAAGAGGGGATTTTCACATAATGGTTTACAAATAAACAAAGTTGGAAATAACAATTAGAAAAAGCTGATTTTAAAAGAAAGAGCTGGAATTGCTAAAAGAAGTAAAGAATAAAAGGGGGGGGGGGATGGTCCTAGGTGTATTAAAAATATGGATCACCCCGCACAATATCCGGTAATCACTCCTAGATGAGGGGCTACACGTGACATTGTCGCGTGGTCATCATATCCATATCTACCCTTCCTACCCCGTTAAGGTATTAAAGCGAGGAATAGTCTCGATTACTTATTGCATGATATTACTCGTCCCAATCCTATCAGTACCGAAGGAATTTGGGACTACTAATCCTAAAGGGGAGGGATATTGGGCTCATTTTAGGTTTCAAAGGTAATAAGGCGACATACAAAAATACATATTGCACATTTAGGGGGAAGCATATAAACAAACAGAGGCTCAGTTATACCTCCTTGAACAGAAAAACACATAATTAGCATGACTTTCACATACTGGTTAAGGTCTGATTAAATACCAAACATGAGAGAGCTTAAAGGTTGAGGCAGACTAATTTATTACATAATTCAGATAAGAAGCCCGAATCAGGCCTGCCTGCAGGTTGTAATTAATAAAACATATTCAATTTATGGTTATTACCCTGTGACTTGCCTAAGTATTAAGACGGGGTCCTATATGCCTGATATCTACTGAATTCAGAAAATAGTAAGGCTTGAAATAAATTGTTTGAATGCATACTTGTTAAACTTGCTAAGTGAGGGAATTAGATTATTAAAAGAGAGGAAAAATTTAACGAATTGAATATAAGTTCTGCAACTGACAATATCCATTATTGCTGATTTTATTTCTAACACTGAGTGAGGCGAGTCAGATTCAATTAGAAATTCCTATAGATATGCTTTCTATGCGTTGCTGATTTTAAACTTTGTATACATGGGGTAAAAAATGCAGAAGCCTTATAGACATAGTATCTAAATGCATAAGGCTTGTTTTAAACCTATAAACATGGTATCTAGATGCGGAATTTGTTTAAGACCTATAAACATGGTATCGAGATGTAATTGAATATGCAAAATTGAACAATCCTATATGCATAATTTCTATACGAAGTTGGATATGCAGAATTCAGAATAGACATATTGGCATGATTTATATTTGAAGGTTGGATATGCAGGAATATAGTAGTTCTATAGTCATGATTTCTATATGTATTTGAAATATGCAAAATTATAATAGACCTATAGGCATGATTTCTATAAGAATTGTAATGGAACTATAGGCATGATTTCTACCTTTTGCATGCATAGTTACTCACCCTTTTTCACTAGCTAGCTACAAGCATTTATTACAACTTATTACAAACCAGAATGAATAAAAAATTGCACCAGAAAATTAAAAAAAGTACAACCAAAGGAGAGACTGATTCAGACTTCCTATCTGAATTATAAGATAGACCAACTCAAAGACCACTGATCCAAAGCCTGTCTCCAATTTGAGTGTGTCAAAGTTCCCTAAGAGTCTCAATGGGACTCTGGGCAATGCTCACACCCAAATTGTATTATCATAATAGGGATAAGTGCAGTGTGGAAGGGCCAGCCCTCAAGTGTCCAAGTTCAATGGGAGCTCAAGGTTCCCAAGGCAAGGCTCACAAGGAGGGGGCAGAACTTAAAGTCTAAGAGAGTGTGCAAGTGCAGAAACAAAACTTTGAGGACTAGGGAAGTAAAGTAAAAGGGAAAAGGGTACTAGAAAATAGCTACAAAATCGATAACTTTACACAAAAGGGGGTCAGGGATTGGGAACTGATTGCAGGGAGCCTATGCTTGGCAAGGGTAAGCTTTGGGCATGCACTTCAATGGAGATGCTGGCATGC
Organism: Nicotiana glauca; assembly: GCA_026770625.1. NCBI lineage: Eukaryota > Viridiplantae > Streptophyta > Magnoliopsida > Solanales > Solanaceae > Nicotiana > Nicotiana glauca. Next base: position 156,061 of record MU708512.1, read on the forward strand.
CTATAAGTAGGGGTGTATATGAGGCAGTTTGGTTCGATTTTTTATTAAACCAAAATCAAACCAATTATGTCAGTTTACTAAATTCATAATCAAATCAAACCAACATAAATTCGGTTTTTTCGGCTTCGATTTTAGTCAGGTTTTTCGGTTTTTTCGGTTTTTCGATTTTTTTCGATTTTTTTCGGTTCTCCTTTTTAGTTATATTATTCTTGAAAAAGAGATCAAATAATCACCAATTATCCGCATGATTACTATTTTTCTTAATAATATATGAGGAATAGCAATTATTCGTATAAATCATAATTCCAATACCTTCCATAATAGAAAATGACAACAAACATGCGACAAAGCAAAGCACTGTAAACTTGATAAACCTCAGCACTAAAATAATCATCAATTATTTGAGCAAAATGACATGCAGGAAGCTCATGTGATGTGGGGGAATGGTTTCCAATATTTGGGGTTCTTTGATTTTGGAATTGGAACATAGGGAAGATATGGAATAATCTATTTTATTATTTTTTGTCTTGTTGGGTTCTAGTTCGGGCTTGATATTTAGGTTATGTAGATATAATCTACTTAGTGGATAGTGAATTTACAAGCCCATAAATAAATAATAACTCAAGACATTAAAAACTATAAAATAGTTTAGAAAATACTTACAAATTATATTTTAATGATTATTTTTTATGTATAAAATTTCTAAAATTTATTTATATATAACGTCGGTTTGATTTAGATTCGGTTTGACTTATTTTTTGTTAATGCCAAAACAAACCAAGAGCGATCGGTTTTTTATTTTCCAACACCAAATCAAACCACAAGTCGGTTTTTTTCTTCGGTTTGACTTGGTTCGTCGGTTCGGTTTGGCTTGATGGTTTGGCTTGTACACCCCTACCTATAAGCCTACCAGAACACACAACAACAAAGAATCATAGGGGTTAGGATACCAAGGGGATCAATCTTGAGTCATGGACAATAATATTCAGTACTGTCATGCCTCAAACAAACCATAGCATCAAACACATTGGGGTAGGGGTTTGGGATTCATAATAGAACATGCAGAAGGAAATTACAACATGCTAGAGTAAGTATTGAACTATACATAATCTGTAGACAGACATACAAGTAAAGGTATTAAATAAACACATTGTTGTGATTGCTAAAAATCTTATTCAGGACATACCAATTTTACAGAAGCAAAATATAGTAAAAGCAGTAGCAGGACTTGAAAAATAGGCCACAGTACCAGTAACAAGAGAGAATACTTTTTTGATTGTGAGTGTGAGTTTAGAAACTAAGAGTGTTCGTGTGTGTTGTGTCAATGCAAAAGCAGGTATTTATAGTGTGAAAACAGGTAGAAAATAAGGGAAGAAAATAATTATGGAACTGTGTATCAATCAATCAACATCAAAGACTTCCTTTAATCAAGGAGTTAAAATCAAATGGTAATGGGCAAAAATTATTTAAGGAAGGAGATCAAGTAAACATCTTATGCAAAGTAGACAATTGGGGTTAAATACATAGGAGTTTAATTAAGGAAAGAATTAATGAAGAATCTTTGAAATACACGGTTAACCAAATAAGGTAAGAAACACAATAAATCAATCAGCACATAGTAAATCAAGGAGTCAGGGATTCGAAGTTACAAATAAATCAACAGAAATAGGACAATTGATAGGCTAAGGAAAGTTTTCAAATCAACCTAAGAAACATGGAAATTAGTAAAAGGAAGAAAAAAATCAATCAGACTTACACGAGGAGGTCTGAAATCAGTCCATAATTAAGGGTTATTTTGAGAGGAAAATTTTGCATATATAAAGAGTGTAGAAACATTAGGCATGTGAGGTTAAACAATCTTTCTGGAAAGTATAGTTTACAAAGGATGTAGATAGTGAAACATGGTAGTCACATAGGTCAACTTAGTAATAGGGAGAAGAGGGTATCAGAAGCATGCAAAAGAGTCAAGTAAAAGACCTTTCTGGAAAGTATAGTTTAGTTCAAAGATTGCAAGAAGACAAATCACATAGAGAAACATAAGTTGAAACAAGGACTTTGAATCCAGTCGAGCAACTTCAAATAGACGAAGCAATTTTCAAAAGCTCGAATAGGTCCAAAGGAATTAGGGCTTCGAAATCAAACAAATTCAGAGATGAGGAACAAGCAAATCACATAGGAAACAGTCTCAAAACTCGAATGAACCCCAAATTTTGGTGTTTTCACCATCAATCGAGTATAGAGATGAAAGGCAAGAGAATCAGGCAAAAATATCAATGAAGAAAATAAATCAGAAACCTTAAGAAGAACTAAGGCTTTTAACATAAAGAAACACAGTAGAAGAATCAACATAAGAAATACAGAAGAAGAACAACATAAGAAACACAGTAGAAGAACAATCATAAGAAGCACAATAGAAGAACAACATAAGAAACACAATAGAACATGTTAAAAATCGGAAAATATTTGAAATGATTTGACAGAACCCTAAATAGGAAAAGGTAAAGATTTTGAAGGTAAAGTTTTGAAAGAAACTTTGAGAAAATGTTTTAAAGCTTAGAGAAAACACGGTATACAATGGATCTAAAAGAATCAGAAGAACCTCGAAGGCTAGGGTTTCAGAAGAACCCCGATGGTGAGATAGGCTTGGAAAGTCATTGGTCTCAGCAGGAGAAGCCAGGATCAGGCTTGAACAACCATGGCTGGCCGAAGCAATGTCGGAGACGGCCATAGAACTCGAACAAAACCAAGGTCTGGGCCAAGCTTCTTCAAGGTCTGACCTCGAAGCCATATTAACCAGGCATATAGGAGTTATAGGAGGCAGATACATGCCTTTAATGGTTTTGGAAGCCATGGATTCAGGCGATTTTAGGGTGGAAGTGGAGGGAGGCGGCTAGAGTTTTTGAGGGAGCTTGAGAGAAAATTGGGAGAAGGGGGAATTCAAGGGCGGCTGCAGGTGCAAAATGACTAGGGTTTGGGGGTAATGGGAAATTAAAAAGGAAGATTAAAGGGTGGCCGTTAATCATTTTGATCAACGGCCTGGATTGAATGTAGGGATCTGGGCGGGTTATTTAGAAGGGTCATGGGTTGGGTAGTTTAAGATTTGGGATCGGTAATTGGGTTCAGTTAGGTGCCAAATCAGGCCAAAATTGAAATGAAAATGGGATAATATTTAAATAGCTATTTTTCCCTTATTTATTTTATAAAAAATAGTGAACTAATTTTTGAGAATAAATTAAAAGCATTAAAATGATTAAAAATATATAATTATTGAACTAAAAATATTGGAGTTAATTTTATAAATACAAACTCGATTAAATCTTAAAAGAGGCTAATATTGCAATTACATGCACTTTAGCCTTAAAAATACTAAGCAGATTTATAAAAATATGTAAAAATTATGTTGGCTATATTTTAGTGTAAATATGAGAATCCAATAAATGAATTACCAAAATGATAATTTTAGAAATAATTATTGGTTTTTTTTTGATAAAATAAGGCAATAAATTGATTTAAAAATCTTTTGAAAATTAGGAAAAAATAATAAAATATTGGGACATACTTATATATTCATATACATGCTATTTTGAAGGTATTTTGCATATAAAAAATACAGAGAAAAATTGGGTATCAACAACTGCTCCTCTTTACCCGAAATGGATGAAAGAGTTATCGGGTAAATATATGATGACCTTTTGACCGAGCTGAATGATTTGAAGAGACTTAGGCCATGCCCTGGCTTCTGAGCTACCTACATATCCCTGGTCTTACAAGAATCAAGCCACATGTAGTTCAGGATCCGTCGGCAAAATATGCCGGCGGAGGCTTCTCAAGAACGGATGCGATATTTAGGACGGGGTGAATGGTTAAGGTCTGATAGAGCTGCGGGAACTGAAGCGGTATTGCTCCTGTCGAGATGGACATTGCTTGATGGTTTACCTACAAATAAGCAATACAAACATATATTGTACGTAAATTTAAACGTGATGCAAATTCCCGTCAGACCATGAATGTTGTCTTTGGACGGTTAGGATGACGTCCTTAGACCATGATGTCCTGGGCCATGAAACGCATAATAATAAAGGATTCGCATGCCATGAAATGATGCTCTCGGGCTATGAGAATGATGCCTCCGAACCATGATGCCTTTGAATAATGATATGCAAAAGATTAAAGGGATCCTCAGGCCATGGCATGGTGTTTTCGGGCTATGCAAATGGTGCCTCCGAACAATGATGCCCTCAAACAATTTGGTGATCTTTTAGCCCATGAAATGCAGTGTTTGGAAATCTTTTAGCGCATGAGATGCAATAGGTGGCGATCTTTAAGCCATACAGAATGTAAAGGTGGCGATCTTTCAACCATGCAGAATGTAAAGGTGGCGATCTTTAAGCCGTGCAGAAGGTAAATTTGGTGATCTTTCAGCCGTGCAGAATGTAAAGGTGGCGATCTTTCAGCTATACAGAATGTATAGGGGGCGATCTTTCAGTCATGCAAAAAATGCAGAAGGAGACATCATTTAGTCTCCGAAGGCAGAATGGTAGCCTTATGCAATGCAGAAAATGCAGAAGGAGACAGCGTTTAGTCTGGGAAGGCAGAATGGTAGCCTTATGTGATGCAGAAAAATACAGATGGAGACAACGTTTAGTCTCGTAAGGCACAATGGTAGCCTTATGCGATGCAGAAAAATGCAGATGAAGACAACGTTTAGTCTCGGAAGGCAGAATGGTAGCCTTATGGGATGCAGAAAATGCAGATAAGATGCCAATTGGTAATAGAGTTTCTTAGATAACAACAGGTTGTGATAATTGTGACTGCTGGGGATATTGTGATATAGGGCATATCACTGGTGTGCGTAGGTAGCAAATGCTGGTAAATGCAACAATTCTGAGAGTTGTATTCCTGAACCACGTTTATCTCGTTAGTGTATAGTATGTCAGATGCTTTCGCAATCCAAGTGTCTGCATCTAAAGAAAAATTGTGAGTTTTGTATAAGTGGAGGTTGGTTCGCATCCCCGCTGGCTCTGCTCGACCTGTTCGGCTTTGATATAGTGATACAGTAGGTATCCTTGGGGGTATCGTTGCTAAACAAGGCGATTTCGATAATAAACATGCATGAATTTGTAAAAATATGACATAAGTATATATTTAATAAACAACTTTTAGATGAACCGACGATTGTGACGTGCCTCAAGACATTGCGACCTCTCTTGCTACGAAATTTTGAGGGTCCTCCTCAAAATTCTTCCCTAGTTTAATGGGTTGATGCTTCTGACGGCTATTTGCGATGATTGGCTAAAATTACTTCGGAATTTTGATGGTCCTCATCAAAATTCTGCCCAGTTTCCAATTTTGCGAGGAAATGGAAATTTTATTGAATTGTGACCGAACCCATAAGGCTGCCTGCATATCCCCTTTTAAATGGGAATCAAGTCAGACGTTGTTCAATTACATCATATAGGAAAGCACAAAGATTACACATAATAGTGCTTGACTGTATCTGAATTAATAATTTTTGGCCAGACTTTTCCGTCCATTTCAGCAAGTATAAGGGCTCCTCCTGTCAGAACCCCGGTGAACCATGTATGGACCTTGCCAGTTGGGAGAGAATTTCCCTTTGGCTTCATCTTGATGCGGAAAAATTTTCTTTAATGCCAGCTGTCCTGGTGTGAACTGTCTCGGTTTGACTCTTTTGTTGAAGGCTCTGGACATTCTGTTATGATAAAGCTGACCATGACATACCGCATTCATTCTTTTCCCATCTATAAAAGCTAGTTGCTCGTAACGACTCTTCACCCATTCTGCATCGTCAAGCTCAACTTCCTGTATGATCTTTAAGGAAGGAATTTCTACCTCGGCGGGGATGACTGCCTCTATACCATAAACCAGCATATATGGGGTTGCCCCAGTTGATGTGTGAACTGTGGTGCTATACCCCAATAAAGCAAATGATAGCTTCTCGTGCCACTGCTTATGCTTCTCTACCATTTTCCTTAGTATCTTCTTAATGTTCTTGTTGGTGGCTTCTATAGCTCCATTCATTTGAGGCCTGTAAGCTGTGGAATTCTTGTGTTTGATCCTGAAGGTTTCACATATGGCTTTCATCAAGTCACTATTGAGGTTCCAACCGTTATTAGTGATGATTGATTCTGGAATCCTGAATCGACAAATGATACGGTCATAGACAAAGTCTGCCACGAGTTTCTTAGTTACTGCTCTGAAATATGCTGCTTCGACCCATTTGGTGAAATAATCGATGGCTACCAGGATAAATCTGTGTTCGTTGGAAGCGGTGGGCTCGATTGTCCAATGACATCCATTCCCCAGGCAGCGAAAGGCCATGGTAAACTTGTTGCATTAAGCTCATTGGGAGGCACCTTTACCATGTCTGCATGTATCTGACAACGATGGCATTTTCGGACATACTAGATGCAATCTGTCTCCATAGATATCTTCTTGGCTAAGACAAAGCCGTTCATATGGGGACCGTAAGTCCCAGCGTGGATTTATTATAATAGTTTGGATGCTTGCTTTGCGTCGACGCACCTGAGTAGTCCCAAATTAGGAGTCCTCCTATACAGGATTCTTCCACTGTGAAAGAAATTGCTGGATAACCTCCGAAGTGTGCCCTTCTGAATAGGATTTGCATGTTCTGGGTATTCTCCTTTTGTCAAATATTCCTTGATATCCTGAAACCAAGGTTTTTCGTCTGCTTCTTCCTCAACATGGGCACAATACGCTGGCTGATCGTGGATCTTTACTGGAATAGGATCAATGAAATTCTTATCGGGATGCTGTATCATGGACGACAAGGTAGCCAATGCATCAGAAAATTCATTCTGGATTCTAGGAACATGCCAAAATTCTGTCTTTGTGAACCTCTTTCTCAATTCCTGTACGTGATGTAGATATGGGAGTATCTTAGAGTTCTTGACCTGATGTATGAGTAAGTCTGAATCTCCAATTACTAGCAACTCTTGAACGTTCATGCCAATGGCCATCTTGAGCCCTAGGATGCAGGCTTCATATTCGGCCATATTGTTGGTGCATGGGAACCTGAGTTTGGCAGACACCAGATAATGATGACAGGTTTCTGATACTAGGACCGCTCCTATGCCAATTCCTTTGAAATTTGCTGCTTCATCGAAAAACATTCTCTAGCCATCATAGGATTCTGCAATGTCCTCCCCTATGAATGATACCTCTTCGTCAGGAAAATACGTCTTTAGGGGTTCGTATTCTCCATCCACGGGGTTCTCAGCAAGGTGATCTGCTAGTGCCTGTCCCTTGATTGCTTTCTGAGTCACGTAGACAATGTCAAATTCACTCAATAGGATTTTCCACTTGGATAACTTTCCAGTGCATGGGCTTCTGAAATATGTACTTTAGAGGATCCATCCTTGATATGAGGTATGTAGTATAGGCACAGAAGTAGTGCCTCAACTTCTAGGCCACCCAAGTCAGAGCACAACAGGTGCATTCTAACAGAGAATACCGGGCATCGTACGGAGTGAACTTCTTGTTGAGATAGTAAATGGCCCGCTCTTTCCTCCCCATTTCTCATGCTGACCCAGGATGCAACCGAAGGCACCATCTAATACCACGATGTAGAGTAGTAGAGGTCTACCTGGCTCGGGTGGGACCAAGACCGGTGGTGTTGATAGGTATTCCTTGATTATGTCGAAAGCTTTTTGGCAGTCATCCGTCCATTTGGTAGCGGCATCCTTCTTTAGCATCTTAAATATTAGCTTACAAATAACTGTGGATTGTGCTATGAACCGACTGATATAGTTGATCTCCCCAGGAAACTCATCACGTCCTTCTTATTCTTTGGTGGTGGCAATTCTTGAATAGCTTTGACCTTTGATGGATCCAGCTCTATTCCCCGACGACTCACAATAAACCCAAGTAATTTTCCAGCTGAAACCCCAAATGCACACTTCACGGGATTCAGTTTCAAGTTGTACCTTTGCAATCTGTTAAAATTTTTTCTCAAGTCTTCCATGTGATCAATGGCCTTCTTATACTTGATGGTAATGTCATCTACATACACCTGTATCTCCTTGTGTATCATATAATGAAATATGGTAGTCATAACCCTCATGTAGGTGGCCCCTGTATTTTTTAACCCAAACGACATCATCTTGTAGCAGTACATTCCCCATGACGTAATGAAAGCTGTTTTCTCAGCATCTTCTTCATCCATCCAAATCTGCTGGTAACCAGAGAAACAATCCATGGACGATTGCAATTCGTGCTTGGCGAAATTGTCGATCAAGATGTGTATATTTGATAAAGGAAAGTCATATTTCAGACTAGCTCGGTTGAGATCCTCATAGTAGACACAAACTCTAACCTTCCCGTCCTTCTTTGGTACCGACATGATATTGGCTAACCACATTAGGTATTCCACTACCCTGAGGACCTTGGCTTTGATCTACTTGGTGACTTCTTCCTTGATTTTTAGACTCATATTAGGCTTGAACTTTCTGAGCTTCTGCTTTACCGGCGGACATGTCGGATCAGTTGGTAGTTTGTGAGCCATAATAGACGTGCTCAGGAGCGTCATGTCCTCATACGACTAGGCGAATATGTCCTCATATTCTCTTAGAAATTTTGTGTATTCCTTCTTTTCTGACTGCGACAAATGAATGCTGATTCGTGTTTCCTTGACATTTTCTGCATCTCCCAGGTTAACAGTTTTTGTCTCGTTCAGGTTGGACTTTGGCCTGTTTTCAAAATTCTCAACTTCCTTAACAATTTCTTCCAGTATGTCATCTTCCTCTGAATCTATATCCATTTGTTGCGTTGTCTCATTTCATGTCACAATCATTGGTTCATCAAGATAAGTAATAGTAATGCTGTGTAAGTAGAGTAATGAGAGAAAATAATAAGTGTTGATTTATAAGGAAAATTGAAATGCTTTGATAAATTCCATAATTTTTTTGAACATTGAAGATCTTATTGCGGATATTTTAAATGCAAAAGAAAAACTAGTAAAAATAAAAGATAGTGCATGATGCTTGTTCAGCCTTGCTACCCCGAGGCTTGCCGGGCTCTGGTGGTTCTGATGGTCCAGTTATTGAGGCATGCTCCTCCATTCATAGCTTGTAAGGAAGGGCCTTCCTCCCCCCCTCCTTTAGAACGACACAACAATCCATGTCATCATCTTCTAGGAACAAATTCTTTACCACTGCCAGTGCTTGCTTTTCTTCTGACCCATAGATAACGTCGGTCGGTTAGAAAGCCTGTTCTAAGTGTGGTATTGGCTGCTCCAGTGGAAAATAAGGACCGCACCACGGTGGCGACCAGTTGTTGAATTCTTCCCAGGTATACTCATATCCCAGACCGAAGGTGGTGCCATACTTCTTGAGTTTTATAGGCTTAGCGATTCCTTGGAGGTTCTTACTAAGCCCCTTACCCAGTTCGTACCCACTCCAATTCAATATACTCTCAATTTTGTTGTCCCGCCATTTGTCCTTGTCAAATGCGTTGACTCGCTTGATGTGGTGATAGGTCTCCCCACCTATCTTTCTTCTGCCTCCGATTGCTGTGACGGTCTGGCGACTATATATAGGATTTCTCCTGTCACCGTGAATGATTACCTCCTGGTGATTCCACTCAAATTTCATCGCCTGATGTAGTGTTGATGCTACGTCCCCAGCAGCATGAATCCAGGGTCGTCCTAACAGTCGATTGTAAGATGCCGATACGTCTATCACTTGAAAATCCACATCAAACCAAGTAGGCCCCATTTGCAAACATAGACTAATTTCCCCAATAGTGAACCTTTGGGAGCCGTCGAAAGCTTTTACGTTGATGGCCCCGTCCTTGATCTTGTGCAGTCCCCTACCCAACGTCCTGAATGTTACCAATGGACAAATGTTGAGGCTGGATCCCCCATCAATCAGGATTCTGGTGATAAAATAATCTTCGCATTGCATGATGATATGTAATGCCTTGTTGTGACCCAACCCTTCTGGTGGAAGCTCATCTTCATGAAAAGTTATCTTGTGACTTTCCAATACCTGTCCTACCGTGTTAGCCATCTCTCCTTCGGTGATGTTGCTTGGCACATATGCTTCGCTCAGCACCCTTAACAAAGCATTCTTGTGTGCATCGAAATTTTGTAGCAAAGCAAGGATAGAAATTTGCGCCGGTGTTTGGTTCAGCTGGTCAATGATCGAGTATTCCTTGGCCTGTATCTTTCTCTATAGATCATCCAGCCCGATCTCGGTGATAGCTGACCGGCTGGAAGCCTGCTTGCTTGACTCAGCCAGATGTTTCGGGGTATAAACTCTACTAGTTCTCGTCATACCCTGTGCCATAATAGCTTCTCCAAACACAACCTTGCCTTTCCTTCTTGCCTCGACTGTGTAGTCCCATGGTATAGCCTTTGTATGGAATAGTGTTATGGCTAAAATCTCTACTAGAATTGGCATGGCTATCTTTACTCCGAACGGAGCCTGCACCTTGGGCGGTAAAACTGTAACTTTAAATGGTGTAGGTGCCTTTGCTGGAGACACGAATTAGACTTCAATTGGTATTGGCGTCTTTGCAGATGATGATGCTTCAAACTCTAGCGATATGGACGTATTTACCTCGGTATCCCCAGAGGACTGAATCTGGACTACGATCGGACTAAGGGTGACTATTGGTTTCTTTGGGTCATCATCTTCTGTGATCAAACCGATCGATCCTTTGGGATCCCAATCATCCTATATTATAATCATGTGAATGCCTCCTTCCTTATGGTCAGGCAAAGGGTTATTGCGGATGTTTGGAGCATGCTCCTTTGCCACAATAATCTTGTTATCAATTAGAGTCTGGATCTTATCTTTCAGAGAACGACATTCGTCAATGATGTGTCCTTTCATGCTGGAATGGTATGCACAGGATCTATTTGGATTAACCCACTGAGAAGAGTTCTCAGGGGTCATAGTAGGGATAGGGGTGACATAACTAGCAACCTTAAGTCTTTCGTACAACTGGTTGATAGGCTTAGCAATAGCCGTATACTGTTTTGGAGGCCTTCAGTCAAAGTTTGGTCGAGGTCTAGGGAAGTTTTGGTGTATAGGTGGGGATTGATAGTGGGCTGGTTGAGTATTGTAGGTTTGGTAAACATGTGCGGGTTTAGAATATTTGGGTGAAGTAGGCTGATATGTGGGTCGTGGAGGTGATTGATAAGTGGGTCGTGGAGTTTGGTAAGAAGGTGAGGGTGTTTGGTAGTTTGGAGTAGGCTGATATGTGAGTGGAGGCATTGGGTAGGTTTGGTATTTGACGGGAGATTCGATTCTTTGTGCAACCATTACGGCTCTTACGTCGCTTTTCTTGGGCACACCTCCTGACTGTAAGGCCTTATTTGTAGCTTGCAAGGCCTCGAAGTTTGTAACCATACTGCTTTTGATGCCCTCTTTGATCCCTTCTCCCAGCTTGACAATGTCAAAAAATTTATGGCCTTCGATCATCATCAGCCTTTCATAATATTGTGGGTCTTGAGCCCGAACGAAGAATTTGTTCATTTGTTCTTCTTCTAAGGTAGGTCTAACTTTAGCAGCTTCAGACCTCCAGCGAGTAGCATACTCGCGGAATGTTTCTGTGGGCTTCTTCTTTAGATTTTGAATGTAGAATACATCAGCACATTCTCCGTGTTGAACCTGAACCTATCTATAAAGTCGGACGCCATGCTTACCCAGTTCGACCACTTCTTTGGATCTTGGCTAATGTACCAAGATAAAGAATCTCCCTTCAAGCTCCTTATGAAAAGCTTCATGCGGATTTTCTCATCTTTTCCTACTTCAACCAGCTTGTCATAGTATGTTCTCAAGTGGACCCTCGGATCCCCTGTACCCCCAAACATCTCAAACATAGGAGGTTTGTACCCCTCGGCCAGTTCAACATCGGGTTGTATGCAAAGATCTTCGTAGTTCAGCCTTCAATTCCCTTACTCCCTTCAATGCCCTGAACTCTGCTAGTTAATTTCTTAAGTTCTTCAGCCAGGTTCTTGATAAGAAAATCTTTATCATCAGACTCGGGTGTGCTTGAGATGGGTTGAGTAGAGTGCGGCATAGTCTCTACGTAGATGGGGGTGTTATGGTGGGTGTGGCAGTGGTAATTTGTGGAGTTTTATGGTTCTAGGATGAGCAACGGGGTATTGTTGGAAGTATAGCAGGTGTTGCAGTGGTGGTGAGGAGAGGGATGGTTTTGTTTCTTTGGGATGTTCTGTGGAGGTGTAGGGTTCTGAGCATTTGGGAAATTGATATCTGGAGTAGTGAGGGAAAATGATAGATTCGCCAGATTCCGGACCTGATCAAGTTCTTCCTGAAATTTCAGCAACTTTTATTCCAGTTGGGATGCATTATCTTTGGGAACCAAAGTACCATGACCGTGAGTGACCTCTACCCGTTCAGTTGAGTTTTCCTTTTTGGTGTTGTTCAAATCTTCCATCTTCCCTTTGTTCTTGTTTTTTGACGGGACTGAGAGGAGGAGTGGGTGGAGGGCCCCTGGATCTTGTGAAATAGGATGATGCTGCCAGAATTCACGAACTAACCTTTGGGGAGGGGAATAACAAAAAAAAAAAGGTAACCGAGTTAGTTGGGTTCATGAAAAAATGTTGCAATATTTAAACACATAATGCCGGAATGTAAATCGTGTCCTAATTTGGGTAGGCCTAGCGACAAATTGATTTAAAAAGCTTGGAATGCTAAATGCCTCATTTTATTGATAGAAAATAAGACGAATCCCAAATCGACACTAAGTAATAGGTAAAATAA